>JASXSY010002290.1:0-53338 GCA_034509805.1 Sipha maydis | reverse complement strand
GAAAAAACTGAACAAAGTTAAAAATAAGTCATTTAGTTGTATTAAAAAAAAAAAAAAAAAAACTATGTTTAATTAATAAATGGCTCCGTGTATGAAAAATATGTTATTAACTCGTGAAGTTAGACGTAACATGAAAAAAAAATTAACTCATTAAGCAACATAACTTTTTTACTCAACTTTGACCTTTTACCTCGTCGATACCTCAATTCTATGTATTATACTTGTAATGGAAATTAAAAAAGTTATAAACACCATTTCCGGAAATTTATAAAACTTTCTACCGTACCCTCAAACCACCTACACTATCTCCTGATCTAATGCTGTCGTAGCATTAATTACATGTATATATACATATATTTAAATTATATTTAAATTTTGTTCGCAGAAAATGGACCTCAACCGAGATGGAGTTGTGTCGTTTGAAGAGTTCATGGAGACCTGTAAAAATGACGAGAACATCACACGTGCAATGATCTCAATGTAGACGAGAAAAAACGTACAAATAATGTTATATGTTGTTCGTAGGACGTCGTTCGGAAATAAAAAGAAAACAAAAACTAAATAAAGGCTCGTCATTGATGAGATGACTTCATGAATTAAACTTCGGATACTCCTGGACGACGTATAGATTTCATAATATTATTATTATTATTATTTTTTAACCAATACATACGATAAAAATCAATTGGTTATTTTTAGTATTTGTATTTATGAATGTTTTTCTTTCAAACGCAATCGCTCTGTAATGTTTAATTTTTTCATCATAATCGGGGATAGGTCAATGAAAGAATTTAATTTACACCGCAGTATATATATATAATACACAGTCGGTTTAAAACTATTTATTTGAAACAAAAATATATCAGATTCAAAAAATCAAACTAAACTCTGTGTCAAAATACCACTTAATGTGATTTCAAAATATAGCCTTTGCATCATCGTCTATAAAATCACGCTGAACGAACACGTGTAAAGTATATTAATTTATATGTTTTTGCATCAATAGAATATTATAGTTTTTACGTGCGCTTGATAGTACTCGTATAGCATTACACCGATAATATTTTGCTTACCGTTTATTGACAAACATCTTGACGACTCCGGAGAAACAGGGTAAAAATAAGAATACACATATACACATAACATGTAAGATGGTTTCTCGCGTTGTTGATGTAGTCGTCGTCGACGTTGTCGTAACATTACATACGACGCCGCGTGTAATAATAACTCAAAAATAAATAAATATATTGCACTTTATGTTTATGATATAATTAAGTGCTTTCGATGTAAAATTTTTAATGGTAAATAATCATTACAAAAATTATTGTTACAACTATTGTCATTAGACTATTAAACAGACACTTTTGATTATTGAAACGCGGTAAAAATATAAATAACCGTATATATACTCGTATACACATACACATACATACAGCATTTTTCAATCATCAAAATTAAAACAATATTATACATGATTTAAATTTAAATATTTAAAATAAAAACTTTATACAACATTAAATATATATAAGTACTTGATTTTTCGAAAATAAATATTCAAAAAATAATGAAAATTTAAAATTGTGGAAATTTCTAGCACACAATTTTTGATGTTAAAATGTATAACCAATGGATATTGAACGTGTATCCAATATTTATTAAATGTTGAATGAATATAACAATGCTGTGTGTATTTATGTATGTATTGAATATATTTTATTAATATTGTATACTGTTTATAAGAATAAAAGTATATACAATTGCAATGCCAATAATTTTTGTAGATGTCGAATTATAACTTAGATTTTTTTTTTAATTTTGTCGCGACTCAATAATATAATAAAAATATTATTATGTGTACAATACACACTTATATACATATAATATATTTATATATCATATTATCATTCCTACGTGTTATGTTATGTTATTGTATATGATGACGTGTTATCCTATAATGTTATCAGGGTTATTCGCATTGTAAATAATATACTATAATCATAGTGTTTCCTTAAGCGATATCAAACGAGTTTTACCATTATAAAAATTAAAAATTAATTTTAATTTAAACGTTCGTAAAAAAAATTATTTTAAATTAATGTTGTATATTTTTAATTTTTTTTTGTCATTTAATTGACGTCGTTATATGCGCGTGAAAGCGCACGCGCGTACGCGTGTGTGTATTTGTGTGTGTGTGTGTGTGTGTGTGTGTGTGTGTGTGTGTGTGTGTGTGTGTTTGTTATGCATGCCGATGGCCGCCGGTAAAATAATTTTCAGTTATTTTTCCTTTGTAAACGCTAAAAAATATATGTACGTAATCAGTATTATACGTTATTGACGTTTTTATTGTTTTTTTTGGTGACATACAACCATGCAGTTCTCATAGATAATTGTTATGAGTATTCGATCGTAAGCTGAACTGAATAATAATATATTGCTAACCCGAGAAAATAATAGAAAAAATCTACCAAAAGTATCGTTTCACGTTCACGGTTGAAAAGACAAAAACAGTTTATAATTGTCAACGATACAATAACTATAAAATATCACGCGCTTACGAACGCAGATTACTATGTAATAATAATAATAATAATAATATATGTATGTTTATTTTTTTTTTTTGCTAAACATGTACAATATTATTATTGTTATTCCGATCACTACGGAGATGAGAAAGTGCACCCTAAATAATAATAATAGACACTAGATAATATATATTTATCAATGCAGGGTCACCGATATTCATGTTTGTGTAGGACAGTTGCAATATAAACGTATGTGGTGGTCCCCTTTATAAGCTACAAGTTATGTGTCCAAACGGGGTTAGGTATGTTTCTACGTGAAACATAGCAGGAGATAAGAAGTTGAATATTATCATTTTAATAATGCGAACAAATAAAACTTCGTATCAAACTTCAAACTGGACATTTTAAAAACATCTTAAACACTCCAACACACGCGTGCACGGCTGCGTGGAAAAATAATATACCTACTAAAAATCGTCGTCGAATGAAATAGTTTTATTTTTTATTGCCCAACAGAAATCGCACGGTATATCGACTCATTACTAGTCTACGAATCCCGATGCAGACGGTTTGATCGGATTATTTTTAGTTCTTCGAAATTTCATTAAAATAGAGATCTAAATCTTGTTTCGTTTTTGACTTGAATTTAGGAACTAATTCCTTTTCTCGTTCCTCAGTAGTTTAAAAATTTATATAATATAATGAATATTGGAGGATTGGCTTCCAATTACAAACAAAATCAAATTGTTAAAACCCGACTTGACTGATTTCATATTTTGTAAACATTGTTTGTAGGTATATCATTATATTATATAGCTCTTTATATATAAACAACCTTATCAAAATTAATAATAACACAATTATATTGAGTGGCCAGGCATGCTGAATCAATCGCTGAACAATAATAATTATTTTTCAGCAATTTAATTGGTAATTATTACCAATAACTGAAACAATTAAGTAGTTAAAGAAAAGTTATAACAAATGTGTCTTTTAATTCTATAAATTATTTAAGTAAGGTCTATATTTGAGAATAAATAAACAAATAAAAGAACGAAAAAATCGTTTATGCTCTTCGAAACAAATGTACGAACTTTCAATACCTTATTCGCACGAAAAAGAGACCACGTTCCCGATAAGTTCCTGAAAATTTCACAAATTTTAAGTGACGAGTTCCTTCAAATGCGTTTCTTCCAAACATTGATTCTTTAACTCTATCATGCCAACGTTCCAGCGTACGCTGACCGATTCTCAATGGGTTTACATAATATGTGCAGCAAAAGAAAATCTAAAAATGATCATTCTCATTCGAAACGTAAAAATATTCCGGTCAACCACGTTTGTATTTCGTTAGTCCACGTTCGTTTCTCAACCTATTCCGTCGTACTGCCGATATTATATAGTGCAGCGTAGATGACTCACATTCACAGCTCATCTCCGTTCGTGTTCTTTAATAATACATGTATTATACTATTATATTGTAATGTAAGTCAAAGCGTGTTGATTTTGAAAAAAAAAATCCTGTCGTGTTATTTTTAAACAATATATATATATCCAAATATTATAATTGTCATATAAATGTTTGTTCATAATGTGTGAGTGTTTTAATAAAACTATTAAATAAAATATTATTCTTATGCGTTTACGTCTTAGTATGTATGTTTATGTGTATATACATACGGTGTACACGAATATATGTTCAATGATTTTACAATGATAAGCAACGCGTCGGCCATTACAATATTCGCCAGTGAAATGTATACCAAAATACACGTCGTTACAGTAGCGTCTGAACCTAAATATATTTTAAGATAAGGTAAGGAACTTTTCTCCTTTTTTTTTTTTTAATGATTATCACCACTTCCGGAATTGTTTTTATTTCAACTCTAAATCATGATTTTTTCAAATTGCTTAAAAATGAGCGTATAATTTATGCTCGTAATCTATACTATAAGTGACAACATCCTAGCAAAATCTATAGAAACAATTATTTTAACCATCTCCCAATGTATATATATAAATATACGACATGCCATCATTGCACGTTTTTTGATTTGGTGTCAATCAATTTACGTATGCGCAGTGTTTGACTTGAAAAAAAAAAATTGTAGAAATACTCTGATGACTCATATACGTTTTGCGACCTTACCTCATTTAAAACTGAACATAAACGTGTTCATCTAAGGAGCATTCTCCCGGAAAGGTAAAGGGGACAGTTTCACCACTATGACCTTTTATTTCTTCAAATGTTTGTTTTTTAATATTAATTTCATATTAGAAAAATGTACTCGTATAAATTTAAATATGTGAATGATGTTCACTCCTTCCCCCAATAAAACGGTCTAGAAACGCCACTGGTTCATACCTTTATAACACCCTTAACCATGTTATCACCAAAGCCACGTTTAACGGGTGGCAAGGGAAGACAATTGCCCCGGGGTGGCAAATTTTATGATGTTTGATGAGGTGGCAAATTTTGAGGATCAACATAAAATAAAAATAAATAATTATAATGTTTTTTATATGATTATAAAACTATAATACATAATATTTCGTTCATAAATATCACGAAAAAGCCACAGTCTACCGTTTAATATTACAAGGCGAAAATTAATTAATAATTAATTAAGAACTTGTTCTAGTTGTACTATTATCGTATAATGTATTTTCGTCATTCCTGTACGTTTTTTCGTCGAAAATAGTTGGTTACAAGTAAATCGTAATATTTTATCGAGGCAGTCATCTGGACACCGTTAGATGTGCAAACATATTTTCAGTTTGACGATTTTTTTTTTGACAGTTCAAAAATTATTGCTCTTATATAGTACACTTATATCCTTACCGTAAACACGCTACTGATTGTAATTAATAGTATGGTGAATATAATTTTCAAGTATAATTTTTTTTTAAGGGTGGCGTCTAGTTATTCCGTCCATAAACCAATTATCTCATGGACGGCGCTTCCCTGACCTCTTGTCAATTTAAATAAATATTATATTGAGTAAGAGGGATAGACATATGGTTGAGAAAATCGTGGGTAAATATCATAAAACTTTTTGTTGCTCCTCGTACTTGAAATTGTTAACCATTAGAATCACGGTTTTAGAAGTCTTATCTTTTAAGACCGTGATAAAAACCATAGACTAATTATTTATAATAAGTCTATAAAAACAACGCAAGTTTTTGTTTCATTAATTTCCGAGTATTTGTCTGTCCCTTTCATTCAATATTGAAGTGGGTTTCTCTCTCCAAGCGTCTTTCATGAGATAATAGGCCTATGACTTCGCCCGTTAATGTGGCATTGGGCATGCGTGCATTAATCGTGCGACACCGCGCCTGCCGTCATTGCCGCTTCGTTGCATTTTTTTTTGCACACAAACGTATATCGGTCGTCATTACCATCGTCGTTACCGATATATCAGTTCTGGGCCGAAGTGCATATGATTTAACGGTATTCGTTTATTATTATTATTATCATCTGTTATTATTATATTTATGATGTATTATTATTAGACCGGTCGGTCTAAGAGATCACTTCGCTGATGGTTAATTTTTCTCGCAACAACACTTAACCAATAACTCATAGTATACAAAATTAGTGTCATACACACATCTTCAAGTTTTGTATTTATATCAACATCAAACCCCGTGAACGTCGTTTTAATATAAGTTGTTAGGCCCAATGCTAGTTAATAATCGGCAACAAACAATGCCTATTCATCTAAACCTGTTTCTGGTTTTGAAATAACACATATGTGCATACATTCATTGTTGAACGTTATTCAATCTCCATTTAAAGAAAACTCTACTATAACAAAAGTATCAGTTGATCTCGAGTGATTCTGTTATCAGGTGTAATTGCACATTTGTGAATTAGCCATCAACGATTAAACGCAATTGATGTCTTTTCGTCAGGCCTTAAACGAACTGCACTCTACAGCTATGTATATTAACGAATTTTTATTGTACACACACTATGACCATTGCGGGAGAGAGAAACCGATTTTCCGCGATGAAGTCATATGTTCAACGTGTAATCATATAAACTTTGCGCGGTCTATTGTTAAAATCCTTGTCATATGTGAGTAGTTTGTACGGTTAAAATATTATTGCGAACATCCGAAAGAGGCCAGTTGTACTGGGATCAGTGAAAATAATGTATGAACGTCGCACAATTATGGAACACCAGCTGTTGTCACTAGACGATACGATTAAGTGTAATCATAGTGTTGTGGAAAAATGAAATATTACATTTAAACGTTTACTAGAAACTATTCAACATGTTTTCATGCAGCTCTTCGAAATTACGGTCTGTATTGTTGAAAAATGGATAGTAGTGCACCATATTAAGGAAAAATGTAGGTACTGACGTATTCAATGGGAAGTGTTTCAAAGTAAATTGCTTTGGAAATACATCCAGGAACTAACCTGATCAATAAACTCATTTTATTTTATGTAGTTTATAACACGTGTGCAATAATTATAATAGGAAACGTATTATTACTATTATTTATAATATAAGTAATAAGAGACATAGCATTTATATACAGCTTATAAGGTACTCACACGATCTAAGACTAACTAAAAACTAACATGCTTTTACATTTTTTTTTTTTTTTTTTTTAATTGCTTGAAATGTTTTTCGATAAAACAAATTAAGCTTGCGTTTCATAACAAATAACATTTTATTGATAAAAAATATAGTTCGTGTAAGCTGAAATTCGTAAGTGAAGAACTCATATAAAACATGTATATAGCTACGAATTGGGGTGAATCTCATAATAAGTATATCGTCTATCGCATTGTACAACAATGCACAATGTTTTTTTTTGCACTGCTATAACACATTTTTCCTACGATCTCTCATTGTATTGTCCAGGGTTGAAACTGGTTTGATTGATTGACTGTTAAGTTATAAAATATAGCATCTGACATTGTTCTCCATCTCTATGGCTTTTACGTGTTGTATGTAGTCCTCCTGCCACAACGAAAAACCACGGCGATATATTTTATTTTATTTTATTTTTTTATCGACGGAATCGTGATTCGTTGCGTTCCCGGAACAAATCATCGGTTAACGATTTCTTATACTCTTCCCACCTATTTTCCACGACAAACTTCCGGAACGATTGTTCGATCGTCGGGTTGTACGCGTTTAGTGAGCACACGGTCCGACCCCAGAAGTTGGACTCGTTGTTCTTCGCCAGGAACGCTAACGGAACCAACAGACACTTGACGTCGGCTGTAGCCATCACTAGACGGCCCGAGCGTCTTTCTCCTGGAAAACAAGAAAACGATTAGTACTTTCACTTGTTCTTCAGTATTTCGAAATACTGTTCGCAACGAGTAGGTTTTCATCGATCACTATGGACCCGGATCACAACAGATGTCTGCCACTTCTGAAATATTATCACGGAAACGTGACTGGGATGATATCTTATAGGAATAGAAATAATATGAACAAATATGTTTCAATAAACCATCGGAACTTTATTGGGTCAACTAGAATTTTTAATTATCTGCATCTTATTCTTCACATCGATCCTATTGCAATTTATATATTTTCATACCGGCTTCAATCCCACTGGTTTAGATTTTAGATATAAATCGTGTATACGTATGAATTGATCAAGGTCTATGAAGATATTTTCCATGAAATACTGTCTATAATTATACATTTTAAAATTCAAATAAAATTAGTTCAATAGTCACAAAGATAACCGCGCGGTAAAATACTTAAGACATAGATATCTGGAAACGGACGGACAGTAAAATACATCTGTGTTTTCATCTTGAGAAGAATATGGGTGGCACTGAATATAAGATATTAGGGGTTAGAACATTTGCACATCCGTAGTGTGCAGTGCTACTATGCACCGATTTCCTTTGACTTTTTATCGTACCACACTTAGTTGCTACAGCTCTTACCCAAACCGAATACCGAACCGGGTCGGAGGTCAGACATCTTTACGTAAACTGTTCGTACGTTTCGGCCAACAGGTCGTTCTTCGCACTTGCCATCATGACGTTTCGTCACCAACGTGAATCCGCCCACACCGGTCGCCGCCGTTCTGCACACGTGCAGGCGCTGCAGGCACGTGCACCGGCCTTCCAGCACGAAATAAGCGTTGGCTTCGTCGGAATCGCAATCTTCGTCTACAAAAAAAAAAAAATAAAAATCTTGGAGCCACCTGTTTAAATTATTGATCATGTGGTAAGACGTTAAAACGGTATTTTCGTATAGCTTGTGTATATGTATATGTGTGCAATATCTTGTATCAGAAAAGTAAATGAGATGATTCCTTTTTACTACCCATTTACATACATGTGATGTTCTAGAGATGCCAAACGCCACGTTGAAGGATATCACATTTGAGATGTTAAAACTGAATATCTATAGAACATATCACATAGAATGTATTTTAGTAGTCTATTTAAAAATGTAACAATGCAATATCGCGTTAACATCTCAAAAAACATACCTATGGATTTCACATTTTTTTATCCATAAGAAGTTCAATGTAACATCCAATAATAGATATATATGATAATATTGTATTCAATATTTTAATAATTCACATAACATTTTGTCTTAAAATTATATGTTAAGTATCAAAGGCTTTGGAAAATTAGAAATAATAATTAAATATGATTTAACACAGTTCATATAGTAGGTACAAAATATCTATTTTAAAAAATTATTACTACATAATATTTACAAAAACTATGACCATAAGAAGAATTAATACATTTTATTCTGTATACAATAAGTTCAATCTATGTTGGGTATTAATAACTTTAAAAAATTTAAAATAATAATTAAATATGATTTAACCAGATAAATTCAATACAGTTACACAGAACAAAATATTTATTATGAAAAATTACTTATACCTACTATGTTTAAAAGAATTATGACATTTAGAGTAGGTAATTAATGTTTGTTTCTGTATGAAGTATGTTTAAAGCTACAGCTTGATTTTCTAATGTATGGGAAAAAAAACACTTAAATTTTAAATTTGATAATTCAACTAAACATTTTGGAATTTTAATTTCTGTATTTACCAGAAAGTTTCCAATTGAAAGTGATGAGATTGAACTAATAAACATAAGAGATATATGTTCATATTTAGTAGCCTCAAACATTATATGACCAGATGAGTCTTTAATTATTTTATCAATAGAAACAATAGTACAACAATTAATTAAAAAAAAAATATTTATCACATTCTTTAGTAGAACTAAATTAAAAGTTTGTTCGTAAAACTTGTTCATATAATGTAACGGTTATATCTTGGCGAGTTAAATAGTTGAAATTAATTTCCTTTTTAAATATAGAGTATTTAATATTATTTTCTAAATACATATTTTGTTCAAGAATTCGGTTGCTTACATCTTGAATAGGGTATTTAAAACTGTGAAGAGGCTTTTTTATAATTTGTAAAAAGTTTTCAAATTTAAAAGCACTGAAATTATCAAGTGGATCATGAATCTATAAAATTAGCTATGTGTACAAGACCATGAACATTGTATGTAACATATTCATTTCCATAATGCTCAGGATATTTAGTGAAAACATTTCTCAATAAATTATTTGCCAAGTCATTATAGATTAAACAAGTTTCAATGGATATTTATATTTTAATAGCACAATGTTAAAGTAAGAAATAGTTATACAGGGATAATTTTAATCTACCTTTTAATAAAATTGGACAAGTATATAACAAAAAAGTACGGTATTCAGTTGCCTTCAAAAATTCTAGTGATCTGGGTAATCTACTGAATTCAGATGGAAAATGTGGTTAAAAATTTACTTGTTCAGTTTAAATTTGATGTTCAAGATCAGAATTCAAAAATCGTACAGGTTTTTGGCTACTTTTCCAAAAATATAATAATCTTTTCATTATTCCTTGGCAAACATTATGCATGTAATCTAACACAAAAACTGAAGTCATATCGATAGGAAATACCTCAAATGGACAAGAACATTTTTGATAAAAATCAACACTTTTTAAGTGAAATGATTCATTAGTTCTTAATTGAGGGTCAATACCCAAAAAAGCCATTCTTCTGTTAATAAATTGTCTCTCTTCTAGGCACGAGTTGCAACTATGATATGCGTTAAAATATTTTACATTTAACACAAAAGCTTTAGCTGGTGCGTCACATACAATTTGAGAAATGGAAAAGTAAAAAGTTTTTGATTTATTTCAATTCCATTTTCAAAAATTGATTTTATCTCGGTAATAAATGGATTAAAAAAAGAATGTACTGAACCAGGTTTTTAACTCCTTCCGTGAAAAATTCTACAGGGTGATAGATTTGAAAGGTAAAGTATTTTGTTATAATTTTACAATAATCTCATTAACGTATCAGAGATGTACACCGTAGACGTTACCTTTGAGATCATAGACCAATGTCTATGAGATATCACTGTCGACACTTTGCACACAGGGTTAGGCAGTTCTAATCTGTGCAGGCCCGTACTGGCACCTCTTATGGAACGGTTGCAAAAACATTTAAGGGCGCCTTAATTGTTGTCATTTAATCGTATTTTTTATGGGCTATAGATACCTATAATAGACGCCATACGAAATAATAATAATAGGCTATAGATGAAGGTCCATTAGATTACATACAATACATACACTACATATGAGGGGCGCATTATACATTGCAACTTTCATGGGGCGCGTCGTGCATCTGCCCGGTTGCCCGGTGAGCCAGTATGGGTCTGAATCTGTGGCTACCAAAAGAGATATAAAAGAATCTTTGAAGTGGAAAGTATGCATATAAAATAAAAAAATAATATAATGAACGGACGTTATATTGTATTTATCATAATTTCTATTAACTTCTTAATTATTCACAGCATAACAATTAACAATGAATTAGTTAATATACAAAAATAATTGAATATCTCAAAACCAGTGGAAAAGTATATTGTTATCAAATTTATTTCAAGCTACGGAGAAATACTACTCGCTAAGCGTTTGTACCACATCGAATCCGATAAAATCTGCCGAGACTTGTTTTATCCGCATGTAGATATGCAATAATAATATATGCAGGCTCGGAATTAGGTAAGCATCGGCTTTGAATCCATTACGATTGTTAGCCATCGTTTTAAAAATGGTTTAATATAATGATACATTATTATTTGCGGCAATCTGTTGTACAAATTATTTACATGTTTATGCACAAATCATTATGTTAAAAATGTTTACACTCTATCAAATCAAGATAATTACAGCATTATCTAATATATCATAATATTATAGTAATAATCAGTACAAAGGTTAATCGGAGATAACGTAAATTAAAAACCGCTCTAGTCTTGTAATATTCGTTGAACTTATGCTTAACAGGATTTAACGGAAGTGATTCTGCATTACCGTTTTACAAGAACAGTAAATTAATTCTAACTTTAAAATGGTAAATTTTGGATTTATTCTTTACTGTTTAAAACAAAAATGTAATATGATAACAATTTTAAATAATAAAATAAAACAAAAATTAATAACTGATTAATATTCGTAAATTAATATATAAATGAAGTATTATATGAGTAAGTATGTATAAAGTACGACCAGTTTCGAACTAAATATCGTCAGGTAAAAAATCTAGGATGTATAGAAAAAAATTAATGAAGGACTACATAAATATTTTCTCATAAAAAATAAAATAACCTAACCTTACCTAAATACTGATACATCTTTAAAAATACTTATGATTTTGTTAAAAAAATTAATACAATTGATATCGAACCCAGGTACAAAATAAATTATATTTTATGAATGGAACTAATATTTTGTTATCATATTTTAATAATATATTAATTTGGACTTAGATTAGAATAAAGGCATGATTTCTGCCGACATTTTTATAAGAAAAATAATTTTAATATTATTTTAAATGTACAAATGGATTTTAAAAATAATATAAATCAATGCAATTTAGACAACAATAAATAATAATCGAAGTATTTATATTTTTTAGCATAACTTATCACTAATAAGAATTAATTTTAAATAACCTACCTATTATAATATATTATAATTATGTAGAAAGACTAATTTTTCTTTTATATTTTACATTTTTATATATCTAATAAATTAATATTTAAAATTTTTGAAGATAGAAATATTTCTTTTATTTAATTATATAATAATTGAGGTGTAAATCATAGTAGTTTACGGATACAATAATTTAAAAATTTAAAAAATTAGGTGGTTTAAAGTAACCAAAAGTATGTGGTTTTGTTCTGTGTTTTATTCCATGTTTATATTTCTAGGAGTCAACGATTAATTTATGTAACAACTATGTACATTTTTCGTGTTCCCTCATCATTTTTTTTACTTACCATTTCGGACATACGTACCATAGATTTTTCATCCCTGGTTTACATAGTCGTTTCGTTGTATTATACAATTGTTATTGCAGCAGTTTGCAACTCTGAATTTCACCTCGAGATAAAACTTATTTCGCTATTAAATTTACTAATTTGACTTCCATCACTTGTACATATTTTTAATTATATTTTCCATATTTGCGTTATGTATAGTGTATTTTTTGCTATGTATATCATTATGCCGCAGTTATAAAATACTTTTGTAGCTTAATATTTTTTATTTTAATTAAATACCATTGTATACAAAATACTACAATGTTAAATTTCATTCATTTTCGCATACTTCGAAAGCTTTAAAAATTGTGTTCACTACTCACTGTTAAATATATAAAAAAAAAAAGGGTGTCACAAATCCTTATTGTATATTTTTACAGAATGTATTTTTTCTGTATAAAAAAGAAAAAAACAACTATTCATTATATCTTGTCAACGTATAATATTTTACATTCAACCACTTAAGGATTTATATTTCAGGAAAACACCGAATATTTCGAATAATTTTGACAATAATATTGTTTTCAATATATTTAGAGACATGCATTTTAACCGTGATGAAACGATAAAAGACACAAAAGTAAATGTCAATTCTGGACGAATATTGCCCACCGATTTTATGAATGTTCCAAATGGTGAAAATTCATTTTTCCAACGTCAACTTGGAGATTTATCAGCAGTACTCCAACGGTGTAATTTGAATTTACATCCAAATACAACAAAAACGTGTTAATTATGAATTGTCGCGCGTATCTTTCTAAAGGAACAGGAATACTGATTACCGGTCTAAAATATTACTCACTATCGGTGATATATTATGTTTTCGTAATCGTCTCGTACATACTATGCTATGACATAGCATTTTGTAGATCATATTTCTTTAAAACGTATAAAATCGATTTTCTCCGTCTCTTATATGTTCTACATTACTAACATACAAATCTGGTTTCTAAAATTATCAAATTTTTTCAACTAAAACTTCTTATTTCAATTACTATACGACCCGATAATAATTACAATACGATCAAAACGTACCTTATGCACATACGGTAAAATCATTGAGCCGTAATTGTTACGATGTCATGTCGTAAGGAGAAAGATCTACTAAGCGGTGACATGTCATGCGTAAATACTTTTAAAGGCTGGCGTCCCGATTACACTCGTCAACCGGATTTTCTTTTCGTTTACTTTAAAAATATTTTTATTTATATTTACAATTTATACAAATCCAAGATTATTTATACAATAAATACATTTTAGACCGAAAATCAGATATATAAAGCGTTTGACTTTCAGCAAAGCGCACACGTGAGAAACTGGGAACGAATTGGTTTGGTTTAGTTTATTTATAGAAGTTCTCTAGACCTAACTCTATATCTAGCACCGGTTAGGGTTTCTGAGTTTTCGAGACCAACTGTATGATAAATGGATATCGATGGACCAGTATTTAAATTAAAATCTATTGTAGAATGTTGAAGCAGTTTCATTGATATTAGACATTTTTGGTTTTTAGGTCACAATATCGTGTGTGAAATTGGACCCTACTTATAACATATACCTGACGTAATATTCCCCATATTTCATCTTAAACTATTTATATTCTCTATAAGTTTAAGGTATTTTATGTATCGGTGATGAATAAATAGAATACAATTTTAATAGATTTCTCATTCATAATTTTTGCAAAATTGCAAAAACCTAATTACCACGGATTATACAACAGTAATATATTACAGATTAAAGAGGTTTACTGAAGATCGTGAAAAATGGAGGACAAAGTTAAAAGTTGTAAATCAATCTATAACCGGTTAAGAAAAAAAGAAAAAAAAGGTATATTATAATCCAGTTGAAAATGAAGACTGAAATTATTCTTAGAATTACACGAAGATGATGTAATTTTGCCATTATTTATTTATTCTTCCATTTAATATAGAAAGTGAATATCGTATCATATGTATCTCAGATTTTTTTGCACTTCGCTCAAAAAGTTAGAACATACTGAAATAAGCATAATGAAACGTATATTTTTGCGGTTGTGGACGTGATTTGAAAAAATAAAAATAGTCCCACGAACAGGGATCATCGTTCGAAATCCACATCAGAATTAAACATAATTCAAAACTTGATCAACCTTTTGGTTAGCAAAACCAGCAAATGTCAAAATGGATACGTGATCCAATTATATTTTTTTTAAAATTCGTAACCACTTTTGAACTTTACTTTTTCGATCCTCAAATCAATCATTTTTATATTTTAAATCTATTTTTAATTGATTCGAGGGAATTTTTTTTTTTTTTAATTTTAAGAAAACTTATAATATATATTTGAAAAATATAAAATAATAAATAAATGTGAGAACTTTGTAAAATAATAATATTTACAGTATCTGAGTGACTCTATTGATAGAACCCTTCAGAGCATGATAATTCATGTATTAAAGATGTCTCGTCTTTTGAGATGACATGAAGGGATTTCTGGCAGTGTAAGATTAAGGAGTTATAATGGTGTCAAGTTTCGTATGAGATTTTGTATAGTAAATTTTGTTTGTTTGATCAACTTAGTCTGTTTTCAAATCTATATGTTATGTTTTATATTTTAAGTACCATGAAGCTGAGGCTATAAGTCGGAGAGAGACTGAAGAACTTGAATATTTTGGTTTTGAGTTGGTTTGACACAACTCCAAATTTAAATGTCATAAGCCCAAATAGGCTTTAATAAGGATCTATAAGAAATTAATTTTATATGGCTTGATAATTTAGATTTATATGTATGGCGAAATATATGTAGACGGTTATTTAGTATTTTACGTTTTAATTTTAGATGAAGCCTCTCCGGGTTAGAGGTTTGTCGAATATAATTTCTAGATATTTTGCCTGTGAAGTTATAGAGTTATCCACTCCTTATAGTTTCGGTGATGAAAAGTCTATTTTATGTCAAATAAATACTAGATAAAATTATTTTTCTGTGTTAATATTTATGCATTATTTGGTCATCCAGACATTTATTAAGTCAAGAAGCGTTTTGAGGATAATGAAATTTTAACGTGCAAATATCACTACACAATTGAAATCTGTTTATGGGACCAAAGAATTTATTTTTATACATAAAATGCACGTATTTTTTTTAGAAAGGAGTTATATGCTATGAGGATAAAATTAGTGGGATGATAATGATCTTAAAAAAAATTGATTATTTCCACAAGCGCACCTGGTTAGGTTAATATTATACATCATATGTATTAATTTGTTAATATCATACATAATATATATTACAAATTTAGATACCTATGCGCAGTGGTGGATTAAGGCGGGGGGAGGGGTGCTTAAGAGCTGAATCATCCACCGCTCCGCGTATTTTTATTAAAAATTATTAATAATTCGCCGAGTGGCAAACTTTTGGTACGGGCTACCAGAACGAACGCCGTGGCGTAGCAAAAACCAGTCGGCAACCACGCACAATTTTGAGGTACACTGGTTTTCTATAATTTAGGATAGGTTAACTGATAAGTCAGCTGCTCGGTAGTCAAAATATAAGTTTTTGTGTATTATCTATGATATAATCATAGAACATAAAATTATATAACAAAGCACCCACCACAAAAAAATCCTTGATCCGCCACTGTCTACGCGCTATTTTATAACACATTTAATACAAGTACGTTGATGAGAGATTACATGAAACTTTGAACAGGCTTGACTTTTATTGCTTACTGTGGTTATCGTTCACGGACTTGTCGATGATAGTTTATCGCAAACGAATTTTCAACAAATAAAATTTCACAGTCTATTGCAAGTATTTGCATCGCTCACGGCCAATACATAATAATTATTACCATCGTTTGCATTACGTGTGTCACGTTCATACACGATTCGTCATTATGTATTCATTATTTCATAGGATTGTGCGATTTTAAACAACGTGAATGTATGACTGTACGTTTAACAATAATAAGCTCCTGTATCCGTTCGGTTCTAGCTCACTTTGTACGGTAAATTGTCAAAATCTGTCTGACGTGATCAGTTTGTATGTAAGTTGTGTTAATTTTTCCTAAAGCTGTCAGTTTGTACTTTGATAGGTATTTAAATATGCTTAGGGTTTTTATTCTATACGGATGAATGCATATTGTAATATACATAATTATTTATATAAGGAGCATTTAAGTATTACGTCAGCGCCTTTTTATAGCATTTTTACTCTTCCTCCTACTTTGTCAGTGTACGTCAAACAGCAATTATTTCCACCTCCTATTTTACGTGAACGTTTTTCTTTGATCCCTAAACTATTTAATTTCTTCAAATATCAAAGTAAAGGTAATTCGTCGATTATTGCTATTCGAATATAACCACGCGTTTATTCTTATTTTGATAGGATGCTGAGTCAGTATTGCTGACTTCAAATAATGAGATTTAGCCCTCTCCCATCATATAATTTACCGTCAGATTTCTTGATAGTTTACCCCAGGTCTGCGTTATAATTAAATATTCCTATATATGTTACGTAAATGCACGTATTCCACATACAACTGGAGATTGCGTGGAATTCATGAAAAAAGTCGGCCTAATCCATGAAATTGGTTACTGTGGGTATTGTCGAATTTACGTATTCTGCAACAGCCATACATAATTGATAAAATTAGCAAATTCGATAGTTCAACTTATGCATAAATTATAGAATTTTATTCTATTTTTTCATTAACAATAGTTTTATCTTGATTGTACGGAGTGTAATGTCGTATTTATACTCACAATTTACGCAGTATGTGACTGGGATTGATTTTGGGTAACACAACACAATTACGTATTATTTAATGATTTTTTATTATTTTAACCCTACAAACTCACCGCGTGAGGTAGATTTTAACGACGAACGTACGAAGTGACCGTTTACCGTACATACCTCCCTGCCTTTCAATCATTGTTGAATTATTATCGCGATTCGGTCGAATCTGTCATCGCAATGCACGCGTTATTGTATACGCATATAATATTATTATGAATACATAATTTGCTTTTTCAACCGTCCGGAAAATTCGTCATTCGAATTTACTGACCCGTTTGTTACATCAAAGATAATATTTTTCAATGGAACTAATAAAGTTGTAGCAAACGCAATATCGTATGATCAACAATGTGGAAACGATGACATAAATTTATGACTATGATTTTCAACTATAGTCGTTGTCCAAGAGAGTCAGAAACAGTGATTTTTCTATCTCTATCGTGTAAAAGACATAACAGTTTAGATATATTTTTATTCAAATATTATCGATAGATGTGACATAATAGTGATGTGACAAGAAATCTGATAGCAGATTTCAATTCCACTTCAAATAGATTTTCCTCTTTTTTCGTTTGAATTTTTTTAAATTCTAAAAAAGTAGAATCAAACAAATCAGGAATCCAAAAATCGACAAAAGTTTTTTTTCTTTATAAAATATTAAAATAAAATAATAAAATTTTTTTTTTTTTTAGGAAATGATATAGTAAATTTAACTCAACGAAATATCTGTTATTATCATTACAATAGATTAATCATGGTACGTTTGTATGTTTGAATTAAAATACATATAAATTACTACGTTCCGTGTGTTGTGATAGACTAACGACGGAAGGTCACAGTTTCTAATCTCCTTAAGCGAAAGTATGGACAATTTTTCGACACGACGGGAAAAGTTTCATTAACATCAATTAACATGAGCAAAGCGATGGATGTAGTCGTTCATAAAAACCATTACTCCTGTTCACAGAATATACCCAAAAATTAATTATTTCGGTTTGCAAATTAATATTTTACAAAGAGAATGGTTTGTGTTAATTTTAAAAGGACGTTTTAATAAGATTTTCCTAGTGGACGATTCGGCTTTTAACATGTATCAGTCTCCGTACGTGTATGTATTTTGTAGGTGAGTTCCAGCGCGCATGCTCGATCGGCGGGTTACAGACACGAGAACAATATAATTTCCCGAAACGTTTAAAATGAAAAAATAAAAAAACCACAAGAAAACATTACTGCGGTTCAATACAAATGGTCGGGCCAACATGTAAAAATGTCAAAGTCAATAAATAATGGTTAATCCTTTACCCTCCACCTCCAAATCTATATAATATAGCCACCGCTTAAGTCTTCGGGGGTAGACCGGATGTCCGTCGCCGTAGGTCCTGCGTATTTTTATAGGTTAGACAACCGATTTCGAGGTCCAGTGATCGGTAGTCCTGAGGGACAGTTTCGCTGTCACAACCCACCGTAATCGAAAAATAAATAAATAAAAAAACGAAAATTGGTTAAGATATAGGTTTAAGGATATAGTAAAAAAAAAAAAAAATTAATGGCTATTTAAGAAAGTTTTTTTTTCGACTCAAACATAGAAACAGTTAATTACTATCTGCTAATTACACATTACACTATGTACAAAACGTCATAAACGTAGTAACACCGTGTTACTTGCATTGTATACATGCATTGTTATGTATAACGTAATTTTTTTTTCTTTGTTCCTAATTTAAAGTATTCCAGTACGTGTTGGGACACCGTAGCGTTCACACGTTATTTCGCTGACCGTATTTAATAGCTATAGATAATAGAAAATGCTGATAGTAGCAAATCAGTGATGTATATAACATTTTAATTGAATACAAAATACACCAATGTATGTGGGTAAATGATTTACAAGATATGTATTTACTTTTTGTGTACATAAAACTACGGATAATAGTAACTAAATGTAAAAAAAAAACAATGGTAATTAAGAACGTAACTTGTTGCTGTATTGCAATAACTAAATTACACACAAATAATAAATCATAGTGGCATAGAACATTTCAATTATAATTAAATAATTAAATAAGAATTAAATAATAATAACGAATGGCTCTTCTGGACCAACAATATGATTCAGTATAAAAATTAATTTATCAAAAAAACTCACAATGTTGAGGAGTGCAGACTAGTCAGATGCACTACCTAAAATCTGAATAATAATTACACTAATTTCGAAAATAATACACCATGTAGTCAGTGGTGTATTGGTAAATATATTTTTGGGTATATGCACTGTTGATCTATATTTAATTTAAAAAAAAAATTTTCTCGCTATACTCGTGGATTTGCGTAAAATTTCCCGTTTTTTTGTTATTTTGTTATCGTTTCTTCCGACGTTTTTAAAAATTACTGAAAAAATGTTGATTTTTGACCAGCCAAAGTACCATCTGCATTCACTTTCCTTTCAGAAATGTTGCTGTCTAAGAAAATTGAAGCATTTTTACTGCCAAAAAAGGTGTCGTCAGATACAAAAAAAAAATAAAAATAAAAACACACATCATTGTAAAACCAATAGATTCCATCACTCCGTTCAGAATCTAAAATCAATAAGAACGTCGCTCAGTAAAAGTAATAAATTATATTATTTTAAAAATAATCATTGGCTATTCAAGTTTCTATAATGCTACAAATACAAAAAAACGTATGAACCGTACGGTACGGCCGACGCACGTTGCGAAGAGCCCCGTATATGTATTTAAAAGTCGTCCATTTCTTAACTATCAATATTTGTGAACGATTTTTTTTTACATAGGACAACTCTTTTAACTGATTAATTCAAAAACTACAATTCTCATTAAAATAAATAACAACCTGGTTCAATAAATAAAAGATGAACCTAAACCCCACTAAAAATTAGATTAAAATATTCACTCTAAAAAGATGTATCAACCCCACAAATATACACATAGACAACCAGGTCATCTAATAGAGCAAAAAATACGATCTAGTCAAATACCAAGGTGTCCACCTAGATGAAAAACTCACTTGGAACATTTATATAAACAAACAACTTGTACAGAGCTATACAAGGGTGAGAATTTTCTACACTTTTGTTAACTAATAATCAACCCCTAAAGTCAAATCATTACTTCTTCTATATATCTCAATAATCAGACCACTAATAAAGCACGATTGTCTCATTTCAGTGGGAGCCTCACCTTATAAAATAAAAAATTAAATAAAAACTCTCCCAAATAAATTTTTATTTCGTAACTCCCGGTCTAAAATATCTTTTCATCTTAACACATAAGTAACTAATTATGCAAGCAATATTTATATTATGGAATTATGGAAATAAATTAAATGTCAATCTCTTCATATCACCAAACTTCAACTCATTCAAAATATATTGTAATTTCTTATTTGTTAATTCATAGCTATAAGTATATTATATCATAATTATACTGTACATCATTATTTTTTTCTTTTTCTTTTTATTTAAAATTGTTAACAAACGTTTGTTGTTATAATTATTATGTATATAATTGTGCCTGTCCCATTTAAAACTAAATAAAAATAAAACATTAATTCTTAGGATATGCCTAAAATTACCATGGTGTACGAGAAATCACCAAATCCAAAAGGGCACTGTAATACCTCTAATAAATACCAGGGTTAAAACTCCATTCAAAAATTGCCACGCTATGCTTTAATATTAAGACGGAGTCTGCTTTTACCAACTAAAAAGCAAAACCCAAAATAGACTCACAACCTCTACTGCTCCAAAACATCCTCCTAACGAATACTGAGGAACTTTCATCAGAACAATAAATGTTATCATTATTGTCATTATATAAATGTAAAAATAAACTAATTAATTATAATTTGAATTGTAAAGCACATTATGTGCTATAATTTTTTAAATATATTAAATGAAAAAATATAATATCGTATTCGTAATTAGTAATAGGACAACCAATGAATGGGACTCATAATATTATGATTTTTTATATGAATAGTTGTATATTATGTACTGTATATAGTAATCATTTGGGACAGTTATAATTTTGGTTAATAATTTTCCTTTGCCGGTCGTACTTCTCCTCCCTCTAATTGTTATTTTAATAACTTAAAATCAAATTATCATTGTTGTTTTGTCGTAACTACTTGTCAGTGACTTTTAGTTGTCATAAAATACATATCTTGAAAAGTCATCAACATGAAAATTATAATTAGTTTTGTAATTATTATTATAGTTATAATTATGATTATTGTTTTGTTTTTCTTACTGTTAATATTATTATAGTTATTATTATTAACACATATTACCGAATTATTTTATTATACAGATTGTTCCTAATTAAAAACGTTATTAAACGCTGAAATTGTATTTTAGCAGGTAACATTTGTTTTAATTCTTAATCTGACCATCAATAAAAATCTAAAAAAAAATTTGACCCGTATAAGTAAAATAGCTATCCACCCCATTTGTCTGGATAAGTGTAACTTCTCACACAAAATACAACAAGTAAAAATTATCCTTGGGTATGTCTACGTAAGTTACTACACGAATAAAAATTATAACAAATACAAATTTTCTTTTCATTTTATTCAAACTTAAGACTAAAAATTTAGTTGGTGTGAATACAATGTACTTGTTTGCGTTTTGTAAGAAAATGTAATGTGATTTTAAATCGAATCATCTTTTCCGTGTATAATAATGTATTTTTATCTACATATTATACGTATTAATATGATAATAATATATATAATTATAATAATAATAGTAATATCTAATATATATATATATATATATATATATATATATATATATATATATATATATATATTACATTTTATGTAGCTTATTACAGAAGTTCAAATTTTGAACATAATCATACGGTGTTATTGGTTTTAAGTTGTATTATAATTTTTGTTATTTATAAAACTTTGTTTATTTTGCTTATTTTTTGAAATCTATTGGTGTCTAATGTTATTACGTATTTAAACATATGAATTCTTAAGAAACATTTTTAATTGTTTGAATGTATTAGGATGATGATTATAATATGAGTTGAATTCGAAGTTAACAATTTCACAATTTGTAGGTAAGTTAAATTTAAAAACTAAGAATAAGCCAAATACAAGAAGGGAAAGTACTAATTTCATCGTGTAATTTATTATTAAATAATCACTAAGCTCGTTTATTTTATTATTTTCTGGTTCTTCAGTCATATAACATGTACTTTCGATCGTACAGAAACTTACGTACTGATGTATTTTTTTCTGTGAGGAAATTTACGTACCAGTATATTTTTCATTTATTTATTTATCTATTTATTTTTTATTTTTTTTTTTTTTTTGAGAGACTCCCATGTGTAACGTTTACATATATAGCTTGTCTGCTATTATTTGTGTGGGAACTTATCATCTCCCTATTGTATACTGTACACGTGCTAGTGTGTAACGGTGACGTACACGGTATTTATTTTGCAATGCTACAACATACAAATCAGTCTCACACGCAACCGTTTTATCTGTAAATACGACGTCAGCTTTAAAATAATTATCACACGTGTGTGCAACTAGAGTAAATCGGAATAGTAATTGTATTTTGTTTTTTTTTTTCATCGCCGAAGATCGTTTTAAAAAAAAAATAAAAAACTCCATCCATAAAAAACACTTTTCAAGAGCATGTATTATTATATAACATAGATTTAAAATAAGTTATAAATTCTATGCGTTTTTTAATGTACATCAATTGTAAATATCCGTATATTTAGACAACCTGCGATTGTGTCTACCAACATTGTGTCTACCTGGTGCTGGTCAATTATGTCCGAAATATTTTTGTTCCTTTTTAAAGCGATAAATTAAATCTCAAGGGTAATAAGTAGTGGGTAAGTCGGGTTCCGGCTAATAACCCACTTACCTACCTATATTTTATAAAACGCTTTATTTTCCCCAAATTTTTTATCTGAATTTGAAGCTAAAACCGTGCATACAAAAAATGGTTGCGAAACACAACGTTCACGTGATTAAACCAATGTTTTTACAGCCTACATTGTAATATTTTTAATTTTTTTGACGGATTATTAGAAATACAACTAGAGGCGCAAGTAAAATTGCAAAGCATAAAACGAATAAAGAGTAGAATATTCAATAAATAAATATATTTAAGAAATCAAACAACAAAATACTCTAATAATTTGATAACCCGATTGGAGTTTGTCAAATCTGTAATATTTAAATTTTTACAAAAAGTACAGTATTATAAAAAACATAATTTAATAATTAAAATACAAGTTTTTATAATACTAAAAATGAAATTGATTTTTTAATAGGAATAATTCAATAGAAATTAAATTCATAAAGTTTAACTTCTAATAAAGATTATTATATATTAAATAAATAACATAATATATTGTATAGTTTTTTCTGGAACTCAACTTACCAATTACCTTTTTTTACCTAGTACCTACTCGACTTGCATACTATCTTTTTTCCGTCCAGAAGTCTTTTATTTTATTTTGGACATTGTTTTCTTTGGTGTTTGATTTTTTTCTTATGTCACCAAAATCGCCCTTGGAGTAGATAAAATCTACAATCCTACCCATGACATGAAGCGTTTTTTTTTTTTTTTTTTGGTTGGGGAGAATATCGTGATGCAGAATGTAAATGACCATCGTCCATGCGATAATGTATCTATTGTTTATTTAAATATTCTCTAGCCGGTACTTGATGATATGTTTTTTATCTCTTCGTGGTCGAACGGTAATTCAAAACCATTTTTATCCATTATCCATTTATATTATTATTATTATTATAAATAAATATATATACATCGTCCGGTGTGGTGAGAACCATAGCAGCATTATCCTCAGATGAGGTTATATTATAATGAATATATGATTCTTGTTATCGTAGGTATTATGTATTCAAATGTGACCGAGTTCTATGCCCAGGGCTTTCTTGGTGACCAAATTGAATTAACTTGATTCTATTTTATTTTCAATTTTTTTTTTTTTTTTTTTTAATATAAAATTCAATTTTACTATCGTTTTGTCCAATATATTTAAGGTAATACAAATCCTATGAGCCTCGGTTCACAAGATTTGGTCAAAGATTGTTAACCCCTGTTTTAGCGGGTCAGTCATTTGGTCTCCGATTCAAAATTCCGAATCGTTGCAATATCTTAAAGAAGCATTCGATTTCTGTATTTTATAACTGTATCTATTAAACACTGAAAGTGTGATGTAATAACAACAAGCTCATTTTGTAATACTTAATTATGAAATAAACCACGTGCATTTTAATACCCTTCGCTTCGTTTTGGTCAAAAGCGTTTATAACACATTTTACTTCATTGACATATTTTCCATAGCGAATTTCTGCTTTAAGCCATGTACCCCAACAAGTAAATATATTAGTTGTAGTAGTACACTCATATCGGTATAAATTTATTTGAAACTATTTACACGTGAAGAAAGTATTTTTGAAAATATTTTTATAATGATATAATTATAATGATTATTTTTAGAATATGCATAATTTATGGCAACTGCCCAGAAATATGCATTTTCATTATAATATGCAAAAATATGCAAAAATAAAAAATATAACCATAGAATCCACACACTACGAAACATCGAAATTTTTAATTCAAACTCTTATAGGTGAATAGTAGAAGAATGTACATTTTCGTATAAATCCAAGCCTAAATGACTACCATACGTTCGAAGACGAGAAATAAATTTAAGCACAGGTCACGTGTAGACGTGATGATATAATTGTATAAATATATACGATACGCGACACGAAAATATTGTGCGAAAGAGAAAGAAGCTCTCTTACCACTAGGCTTCGTGTCTGGTGTTAATGGTTTTCGTGTACTTATTTAGAACGAGATTGAAAAGAAAAAAACCATTTTCGAGAATCCGCAGTAAAATATCGAGCGCTTATTTTGGGATCGGTTAAGAGGCGTACAATAATAATAATTATTGTAGTACCTACGCTTCCGGGGGTTATTTCGTTAGCGAAAAATCTCATTTCGATTTATCGAAACGTGAGAGATAGGCCACCACTCTCGCGTTTACCGAAATACGTGAAAGTTCCAGTCCGGATAATTGTCAAGTGTTTGTGGGCAAACAGCACTCGACCAAATAATATTATCAGTACGTACTGTATTGTTATAATAATGAAATTGCCATCACAGTTCGATGGGACGATAATTGAGCACGAGAAATTGGGCACAAACAGTTAATCGAGCAAAAGATAATTGGAGCCCAAAGAGAATTAAGTAGGAGAAGTTTTAAACATGGTAACTCCACATGTAAATAAAAAAAAAAAAAAACACACAAATACAAATAATAAATCCTACGAAATTAATAGAAAATAACAACACATTATAAAAATAAATTTAATACATGGTTAATTAATTTTAAATCTAGAACGATTTCTTTCGAAAAGTTTTCGACCGGCAATCAAAGTGTACGCATATTATATTTCTTATTAACATCGTCTAATCAAATTGTAAACATGTTTTTCAAAAAATTGCTCAAGTTATCGTGCGCTTGACCGATCAACACCTAGTTCGAATAGTATGACAGTTGATAGTATTACGTTGTAGAACATTCGTCACCAGCGACGTAGCCAGGATTTTATTTCGGGGGGAAGGGGGGGGGGGGGTCAAGTAAAAAAAAAATAATAGTAATAATAATAAGTAATTTTAACTATTCTTATTATTCAATCAAAAATTAAATTCATAATGACCAACAGAATGCTATATTATGTAAATATTGTTTCTATTGGTTCTATCGTCTATGTATATATATATATATATATATATATATATATATATATATATATATATATATATATAATATATATCTACCTCATACCCAGTTATATGGTATACGTATACTAGTACCTATATATATATATATATATATATATATATATATTTATGTGTGTGCTAACCGTATTATTTTGTAGTTTTGTCCATAACATATTATAATTAATTATTAGGTTTACCAGTACAAAAAAAAGCATTGTAAAAACACTAGCATTTTCGTTCTACTCAGATTCTAAAAAAAATTTCGTCGATGACATTTCGGGGGGGGTCCGGACTCCATGAACCCCCCTCTGGCTACGTCCCTGTTCGTCACTATCACATTAAACAGAACTCGAAGTATTAGAAATAGAGAAGATAATGGTTTTAAAATATGTAGGTTGACGACGGCGACGCGTGTCATTTTCGTTTGATCAAACGAAAAAAAAAAATATATATTTATATATATATACAGTATCATATTGTACTCGTACATTGTTTTAAATAAATTTATATCCTGAATAGAAGTGATGTTCAAAAAGTTTTCTACGGCAATCGCACGCAAAATAATTATGAAAAATAACGTATTGCAGTTTTGACTTCTGTCGGGTTCATGTTGACGTAGGACGAAACATTGTTGACCGATTCCGATGGAAAAATAATAGGGTTGACTGGAATAATGTAAATGTACGTTCCAGATCGACACTGGGAACAGAAATAACTATACACGAATGGGATAACAAATTTTAAATGTTAAAACGTACTCATCCGTTTACCTATATTACTATACTTCTCCGGTAAACTCTACATTCGAACCGTGGTACTATCCATTATTGATCAAACGATTTCCACACCAATTATAATAAAGTATGTATTATTATTATTTCGCGCGGAATTAATAAACGCTTGAGGATGAGTTACGCCCACTCCATTTGTATAACTCCACCACTGTTTAATTATCTCGAGGGCGAAACAATCTTATCAAATATCGCTCGGCTATAGAACATTAATATTGTTTTCCCTCATGCAGCTATACAATGTTCAAAAGTTACCAAAAGTTTAGTCTCGTGCGACAATAATGTGTCGTAATATTATTAATATTGGATTAGATATATATTTGTGTATATAGTATATAGAATAAATATAAATAGTTTTGTATAATGAATTATATTATGATATGAACCGGGTTGTTAAAAATTATTGTTTTAGTTCTTTTATTTTTTTTTCCATACATGCAACCAACTGACTAACGTAATTGATAAAGGGTCAAGGAACAAAACATTACGCCAAACTGATTCCTGCGAACGTTTTCTAAGATCTCATTATATTAATATTATAATATAATTATATTATATTACAATATAATATTATTACATTATATTTATATTATATTAATATTACCAAAGTATACCAAATATTTTATCATATTAAATTTTAATGACAGAGAAGTTTAATTCATATAAAATAGTTTCGTACGACAATGACAAGTCGTTTCCGTGGTGTAGCGGTTATCACATCTGCCTAACACGCAGAAGGTCCCCAGTTCGATCCTGGGCGGAAACATTAATTTTTGTACGTTTTTTTTTCATTTTGTACGTTAATTGGCTGAAAATAATTTATGAATATTAAAATTAAAAATAATAAATTAATGTTAATAGGCACAAAATCTTGTAATCTTGTAGAACTTGTTTTTACAGATTTTTTTCACTTGATCAACGGGTTACTGGTAATAAGGTCGTGTTTGTTACAATATAATCACTATAGTGAAATTCACCTGTTATGTTTACGTATTATTTTTTATATTTTTCAAACTACCGTTATGTATTTTATTCATAACGGGTTTAATTGATATTATTGAACATCGGCTCAAATCCAAAACGTGAATAACAATATAATCGAAGTATTCATTTCTTATCACACGCGGTTCTCTCATGACTCTCGCGCAAGTGTATATTTCATACGGTCTTACCGCGAAGCTACGAGCTGTATCGTAATCATGAACATTTTTGATGTACAATAATATTTTATGTCATATTATTATTGTTCATTATTCGGTATATTATGTCGATACAACGAATTTTGAACGGATTTTGTACTTCGATGGTCTTGTCCGCTTTTCATGTACAAAACACAAGTCACTTGCAAATAATTACGTTATAGTTGAATACATTTTTACACACGCCAACGTTATGACAATATTTAATCAAACGACCACTGCGACTAAATCCCACTACAATCGTCAAGTACCCATTTGATATAGGGACCTCATGCTCGAATAAACAAAAATATATTGCATGGTTTAGCGTGTATGTATAAAAAAGTATCTTGTATTTAAATAACTTTCATACAATCGTTGCATATTATTATCTTGCCTCGGTTTTAAATGAATACAATTCATGTTCTTGTGTTATGTTGCATAATCAACTATATTTTTCACAATCGCTATTTTTCCGTGCATCAACTTACGACCATATTAAATTGTATTCCTATAATTTTGTAGCTACTAAACTGCTATACAATACGTGACATGAAATTAAACACAACTGCATACGATTTGGAGCAATAGAATCGTGTAAGTCGTTTTTCCGAATTCGTAAGATATATTGGATCGTACTGTGTACATGGACATATAAACTATTTAGTAATATAAAAAAAAAAAAAGAGAGCAAATATGTATATATATGTATATATATATATAATATATTTAATAATCTATACCTATTTACAAATTTTGTTTAATGTTTAATTTTCCAACGGGTTATTATTACTGTGATGTTCGATGAAAACCAAATAAATTATAATACGATATTATTATTCAGAAATACTCGATTCTTGTATATTTTAAATGATTTTAAACACTCCTAAAATAATATATTCAAATGTAAATGCATGTGAAACAATTTAATAACATATGAGGGGTGAAAACCGTTTTTTGTAGAAGGAATTAAGTCAAAAGTTTGATATAGTGAAGGGAAATTAGAATTTTTCAGTTATATACATAGATGAAAATAATTATTATATTATTAAATAGGTAATAAAATATTCTTAGAGTTCATTCAAAATAATTAATCATCTGAGTTGTCTAACATTTTAGAATGAATCATATTAACTAGGTAATGGTTTTCGTGAAACGAATATATTTTAGAATTTATAATTGTATATATAATTATGAAGATAAACATATGGATTTTAATTTATAAAATAATATTTTTCAGTTATATTATTAAGTGAAAATAAATATATTCATGATTAAAAAGAAAAATTGTATTAAAAAAAAAAAAAAAAACACTGAACGTGAAATAAATTTAAAATCACCCTTTTCTCGTAAGTGCGAAATTTTGGAGTTTTGGGAATCGCATTAATATAATTGTGTTCACTGCCTTCTAGTATATGTCCCTATCACATTTATCTAAATATTAATTAGTTATGATAAGTAAACAAATGTGTGTGTGTGTGTCATTTTCGTTATGTACGAATATGCAAATATGCATAATATTATAATATTATAAATATAAATATTTAAAGTATATATGAATTTTGAATAAATATGGAATATACACGGGTAGTAGTAAATAAATACACGGGTATACACGGGTATTATACACGGATATACACGAGCCTTAATATGTTTTTGCCCGTGTACCCGGGCTCTGTGTACTCATATATTCTAATACCCGCTCACAATCACGATCTCTAATTTAAATATTAGCGACTGTTATTTTTAACACTTTTTTGTTAAATTATGTTCATAAAAAATGTATAGAATCTTTAAGATTATTTAAAATATTTATGATTTGTTTATATAATTTCAGGAATTTTAGGTTCTGATAATTTTTTATTCATTTTTTCAAACTCCACTAAAATACGAAAACTGGCAACCACTTCAGCTGTACGTTACATTTATATTACAGTATTAATATAATCATAAAGTCGTGTTATTTATCTACATTAAATACGTAAATAATTATTTTAGTCGGTCTTCAATTTCACTTACTCACTATTATGAGTTATAAAAAAATAAAAATAAATAAATAAAGAAATCATGATAAATTCAATACAAACACATGGAGAATAAAATACACGGGTAATGTCGGGTATGTAGGTATACGGATAATATCGAGTACACGGATAATGCTGCGTACAAGGGTAGTATGAACGTGTATTTTAATTACACGGGCCTTGATCCCGTTTTAGTTAAGAACACGTGTGCCCGTGCAATTCATTACACATGTATTAATAATTATAGATACATCTCATTTACTTTTTCTATTTCATCATTTTTTGATAAATGTGTATAAATATACGTTAAGCTTATAAAGTTAAAAATTGTGTACTTCTTTCTGATACAATTCATAATTAGTTATGGTATAGTAGTCTGGAAAGGAACATATAATGTATATTTATCTAACGTGGTTATTTAAGTTAAAATACGTAAATTAATTAAACGAATACTTAAGAAGCCTTTGTTTTACTCATCAAACAATTTATACACGGAACTTAATGTTCTAAATTTAAAGTATCCGTATTATAAAAATATTATTTTATATATGTTAAAGGTAAATATCAATTTGTTTATGTCACAGCATGAATATAACATGCATTTGAAAAATCAGAGTAATTTGAAAATTCTTAAAGTTAGTAAAATTTTTAGGAAATTTATACAATATATATAGGAATTTATCTTTGTTGAAAATTAAATATTTATATAAATAAATTTAAAAATAAAAAAATTTTAGTTGATTCTATTAAAAAGTTTAATTTTCATAATATTTTATATAGTATAATCTAAGTGTATCATGTGTTAACAATAATCTATTGTAAGTTCGTATAACGTAACTTTTTGATTTTATGTTTTTGAAAACCTTTTAAACATGTTATTATCAATAATTTGTTTAAATAATATAATCATCCAGTTGTATAACGAGTGTTGTTCCCATATGAATACTTTTTTATTTAGATAAAGATAAAGATAGTGTACCAAAAATCTACTTAGATAATGAAAAAAATAAGGTCAACTAAAATTATCTTTATAAATTATGAAAGATAATCATAATTTATCTAAATAAAAAACCGATCAATTTTTAAAAAATGATGATTTTATATAAAACTGTCGAAAACGAAACAAAAAAATGTTCAATCCTACCACGAATAAAATATTACATATTTGTTTAAGACGTCTGAAATGTATCTTGATTTCAAAACGTTTTATATATTTACAATAAAAAAAAAAAAAAATAGGTTATAAAAACACTTATAAAATAGGTTAATTTTTGAAACTTATTTGAGCGTTGACGTTTTCCGTGACAAGACGGTACGTACTGGATAAACACTAGCGCACGATTATTGATGGCGGATGAACAATATGTTTACCCGTTTGGCCGTTTAACACGTAGCGATATTTTTATAATTATATTCATATAAAATTAACGCGAAAGGAAAAGTGCTCCACGTGGATCAAAGGATTTATTTTCATGAAGATTTTTATTTTTATTTTTATTTTTTTTCCGAGAAACAGGCGATGACAACGATGATGATTGTTGATTGTTATCCATTATCCAAAGAGCCATAATTGTAACACGGTCCCGTGGTAGTTGAGATACATCACGTACACCACAATCACGGTCCGCGACTACCCTACACTACTCTACCCACACACAACCCGGACGACGGTAACGCCGATCCGGCAAACCCCCTCTTACCTCGTACACCGGCGTTAGTGACAACGTACCCACTGGGTTGTCTCTCAACTACACCACCACGGACAGTTTTGAGGAGAACAACGTCCGAGGACTGCACTACCATGGCTTTTCCAACAACCACTTCACAATCACCAGACGTGCCATTTTTATTTTATTACCAACGAAAACTTTGAATATATCGGTTCTCGTGTAATGATTACTGAAGTCGAACAGCGTCAAAACTACCATCAAATACTGACCAGTAGCCACCGATAACTGCAGCATGCCGTGTCAACTGTCGTTATTATACATGAATATTGTTAGTTAAGTCCACGTATATAAATTTATAATATAAGTCCACGCCAAGTTATAGCTCATTAGGGTAAAATTTTCGTCGAAAATAAAGAAAACGTATGTGTATTCTTTCGATCATATTAACTTTGACTACGAATTTTCACTATTGAATATAATTATCGTAGCTACTCAGGTGATAAAATCCTAGAATTCCTGAATTACTCAAAATATTAATTAAGTATAATGCATAAAATATATATCTAGATAAATAAGTTTTAGATAACAAAAGTGTTCAAGATATATTTAGATACGATTGATATTTCTATCTTGATACAATAATTGATCATTTATATTTTTTAGATAAATTTAACTAGATATATCTCAACACTGAATATAACTTATATATTTTAGACTACCTACTTCAAACACAAGCTATATTAGAGGAATATAAAGTATTTTTATTATAATAAGGTACTTTATTTTAACATAAATATTATTTGATGATGTATAAATAACTTTAATGATATTTGATTATTGGTTATTAAAATTTACATAAATATTGTTTTATTTATCAACGTTTCCATTGCGTATTGGATATCATATCTGCCGACTACGCAAACGGTTTCAAGTTTGACCCTTGGCGGAAACTATAAGTATTTAAGAATATTTCTTCAACTTATTTTCTAAAGGCTAATCTTTGTCATTGTAAAAAAATAGATTTTCACATTTTTCTCTTTAATGCTGTCTTTTCATATGTGAGTATCCGTTGCATCCAGCCATCAATCACAATGAATATATATAATTATAAAGTAATTTATTTTAATAAAATAAACAGTTAACGTTAATTACAAATATTTTTTTTTTTTTTATAGAATGAAAAGATTTTATTAAATGTCGAAAATCATAAAAATAATTACAAACATGAAAATTTTATTTTATTTCAAAATATTAAAAATCTATAAAAAAAAATTCACCTTCATAAGTGTAAAGTAAGTACTTTTTTAATGCATATAAAAATTATATTTTTTCCATTTATTTAAATAATTCATCGAAATAATTGAAATTCCCGTATGAACATATATAATACGAGTAAATCGTAAATCCACGTACAAGTTCATCAGACTAGAATAAACTGAGCCATTATATGTCAAGGTTTTTACCGCCGAATAACGATATCATGAAAGTTGGTTAAACTGATGTTTGTTTAATTAGCTATTTCAATAACTATTGAATAGAGCGGTTAATTTAAAATAACAATGTTTTATATAGTGATCGTTATTGATGGTTTCATACGTCATAGCAACATATTGAAATTGATTGTTTTATAAAAACTGGACCGTTCTATAAATTGTAACCGGCTTTCATCACACTTCATGAAGTACAAAAATACTTCACGAAATAGTAGTTTTTTCAAGAAAAGGTTACTCCAATATGACATTGTATAATTTTATACGATTTGGAGTAACAATTTTTTTAAAATATTTTTTGTATTTTATTAAGTGTGAAAAAGCCGTGTGCACATCATGAATTGGCCAATTTTTCTAAATGGCTATGACATACATATTATAAACATAACCTGTATGTTATTTGTATACATTTAAATAAATTCGTTAAATTATGAATTGTTTGATTTGGATGTGTAATGTTAGTTTGAAATATCCATATTCTTCGTAACATAATCTACATAATTTATATAAATCATGAGTATATTCTTTATTTTTTTATGATTATAACATAAAAAACGATGGGAGATTTTTTCAAGGTATTTAAAATTATCAATGAATACTTTTTTAAACTATCTGTATTCTTATCAAAATACTTTTTTTTTGTAAAGTATTCAAAATCATATTTTAAATACTTTTAAAAATAAGTATTTGTAGCCGTATTTGAATATTCTTCCAAAGTGTTTTTTATTGACTGAAATTATATAATCGGAAAACAGATTATGATATGTAACTAGACTATCAGTAGATTATATCTGACAATTTATTATAATTAATTTATAACTTCATATAATATCGCTGTGTACAATTTATATTTAACCGGCAAACGTATTTTTGCGTATAATATATATATTAAGTCTGTGATTTGACACTGATACGTGGTGGTGTCATTCTACGTCCTTAATATAGTAATACGAGTATATTGTACTCTTATTATCGTGAAAATGAAAATCTAACTCGAGAGAAATATTATACAGTAAACGTTTTCAAACGACGATATAATAAAACATTGTTTTAAAGATAATTTTGTTTTGCGCATTATGCCCATCGGTGGCGTATATATTATGAAATAATAATAATTGTAACACGATACGATTAGGCAAGGATGAGAACCTGCAAAAATTTCACGTACTATTTTGATTTGGCTCGAATCACTTTTTAAAATTTAATACTCGAAAGTTTAAAAATTAAAATCAATCGATAAAAAATTTAAGAAAACGTTTATTTATAACTAAACATGTAGTTGAAAGTCTTTAAACTCAACAAATTGTATAACTATTAATTTTTTCATTGTGCCTGAATATTATACTTTAAGTCGTTATCAAATTAACTATGGGACACATTTTATTTTTTTTTTGTTTTTATAGATAAAAGTTGTTCTCGCTCTGAACATGATAAACTAGCATCACTTAGGAATTAGTCGTTATCTGATATTGAATTCATTTGATAACTTATTGTCTAACCATGATATATACACATATAATAAAATTACCATTAGCTATGGATTCATATCTAATGGTTATTTTGTGTGATATCAGAACGACTTACCTTTTAGTTCTCCGAAAGTGTCCAATAAATAACCGAATATACCATAGAGTAATGTTCAATAATGTAAAATCGTTTTCAAATATCAAAATGAATTATAATTCAAATAATATTATACATTAACGCCACCTACTATATACACAGCTACACAGGAACAATTTAAGTTACACAAGTTATCGGCATTCTATTCTGAATATCGATAACTTTTACAACATGCCCTTAAATTGCATACACAAAACGCCGTTATTCCTTTTATGTTACGATTATCAATCAACACGGCACATATTAATCTATATAATAAATAAACAATTATAATATCACTGACTCACTGACGGATCAGCGTACATTTAAAACTACAACAGCAATTAATTTGTAATTTGTTGGAACGTAGAATTATTCTTAAGTGTAGGTGCAATAAACAAATGGTTTTTCGAAAATCTACAAGGTTACTCGACACTAGATGAATAAATTATTTTTACTTTTGACCATAAAGGAAGTATTCAATTTTTTCTTATGTTTTGATTTTAATGATTTTTAAATAAATACATGTAAATTTATTTAGTACAAATTATTACCATTTGAATATAATACGATGATCGCATTCTTTTCGAAACCTAAAATGTTATTTTTACACATAAAAGATAATTTTATTGGTTTAATGACTCTAATCTATAATAGTAAAATATCTTCTTGTCTTCTTGACAAAGCAAGGTAATTTGGCTATTAATATTAAACACTATCATGGCCTCTTATTATAATTTATTGTTACTTCATTCAATTTATTTTCTGTGCACCAGCGGTAAATATTTCCTTTGCGCTTTTCAGAATTAAAAATGATTATAAAGATCTAACAAAGTGGAATTCTGGAGTAGAATCGCACCCATAAAATATTAAATATTCACTATAAGCATTGTTCGTATGATATAGGTAATTTTTTATCTAGATAAATATAAAATATAACTCAATTTAGATTTATTTATATTTAGATAAACACTATTGTATCTAGATTAAAAAATTAAAAAATGTTAAATCTAATGGAAAACCTAATACACTTGTACTTTATTTATTATTACTTTATATATTTTTGTATCACTATATTATAGCAAATTTATATAGATGGCTCAAATACAATCTATATGTCAAATAAGTTTATTTAAGTTTCAACACTATTGTTTATTAATAAAAAAATGAATAAAGAACAAGTAAAAATGAATACTATATTTTCAAATTAAATATTAATATTAATAACAATTATTGTTTAAAAATGTCGTCATAATTATAATTATAAATTTATAATTATAGTTTAAATATTTAATGTCTGACATTTAATATCTGAATATCAATACCATGACTTTTAAGGCAAATGTTTTAAATAAGTAATATGCCGACAACTGAAAGCGTCCAGTCATAAAATAGTATATTTTCAATTTTTATTTATATAAATAAGCATACAATAAGCATTATAGGTAAGTTAAGTGGAGTTAAGTGGGAACTACCGACATACATAATCGTTGCTTATATATAACTTGTTATCATGGATTGAGAATTTAAATAAAAATGTAATAAATTTGTTTGCACAATTTTGGTGATAGCAATGTATCTAGATAAATTGATTAGCAATATACCTATCTAAGATAAATATTTAAATACTTTTTAATTCTTTATCCTGATAAGACAAAATATGAATAAATAACTATCTAGGTGATTTGCTTAGATAAAAATCTTAACACTGATCATAAACCACTTTGACTATAAGCTATAATGGGTTTTGACGAATTATAGAACAAATGTAAAATAATAAATCAACTCATAATGCCCGGTCTTGTATTCAATCTACACAACAATATGAGCAATGATCATATAATATCGTTAATGAATCGTAATCTGTCAAAACAACTAATGTTCTTAATATTGAAAAACAGACACCCGATGTGAGCAACACTAGAGCAACACTATGCAGATTATGAAAAGAAATTATTCGTGCTTTTGTTATGAGATCGATCACTACATACATGTTACTTATACAAATCAACGATTAAAATAATAACGATTTTAGCGAACGCGCATCCGTTGTACTTTGTCTTCTCTCATGGGAATTTTTACACGACACTTGTATGATTTTATATGTATATTTCATAATACCTAGGTGAAACACTCGCTTTATAATTGAAACGATGCAAGGACCATGCTTATTTTTTTTTACAAAAAGTGTTTTTTGTACTTTTCCCGATACGTGGAATTTTTTGTTGAATGACTTGTAAATATTAATATGAATAAAAAATGTATGCTTATATGATAAAATTATATCCGACATTTTTTTGAAAGTATATCATAGTTGTGCAAAAAACATTAAACAAAGCAAGACATTTATGTTTAAAAAAAAAAAAAAAAAAAATAGGAACAATTGAAAAATTATATTTAACTGTATTTTTGTAAATAAAATTGTATTTTAATCTCAGAGGTTGATTTCGTTTTAAATGATTTTGTATTGTTATTATTATTACTATAATTTGTACAAAACGTTTCTCGTGCGTTGAAAACTTCTTAATTTAACTTTTGCCCGTATAATTAAAATGGCATAAGTGCAAATAAACATTTACAGTTTTTTTTTTCTAGTTCGTATACTAATGAATAAGGTAAAATAATATATGACGGTGACTAATTATGAAATGAGAACGATGTTTCAAATATAAGATAAATAAGATAAATATACGATACAAATGCATTGTGTTTGTGATGTTCGAAGAACGCTATGAAATGAAATCTTGCGATGACAATTTATTAACGTCTAATTAAAAGTAGTAAACACAAGGATTTAAAGAAAGTAATATATGTGTATACAATAATTTATATCACGTTAATGATGAAAAATTAAAAATAATGAAATAATTTATAAAGTATTTTACCTACACCCAATGAATTAATTAAATTAACTGTAATTTCCATTATTAATAGTAAATTAATAGTTTATGATATAAAAATATAATTAATTATTAGTCCAAGCTTATCATGGGATTTGCAACAATGGTTTTATTTCAATGAATACTTCTTATACTTTTTGTATCTTTTTTAATTATAGATTTTTTGCTATTCTAGTTTTAAAAAGTAGATTATATTGATTGGTGACCACTCAGTAAGTCACTCAGTAAGTTCAATAACGATGAAATATTTATTCTAGTTATTGACTTTAAAGCGAAATTAAAAATTTTCAATTGATCACAATCGTTAAGATGAACTCGCCCTCATGTTTGTAGACTCTGCGATTGTTGTAAATCTTTATCAAAACCAATCATGATATTTCATGTCATGTCCTTAATTTAATGCTGAAAAAATTATTATGGAGACTTAGATAATTCTTATTTTTTTTACGTAATATTATTGCACTATTCAATTTTGAGGATCACTGCAATGGATGAACAATTGTATAGCCAATATTTTATAAAGACGACAATTAGTGGCCAAAATAATATATCCGGCAGATAACTATCAGGTCAAATGAATTATAGTTTAAAAAAAATGATAATCAATAATAATAATGAACTATAATTGTCTGAAATATGGTATTTAATATATTTATGAACAATTTTGATCAAATCGAGAATCTATTGTATACAATTTAAAATATAATAGTAGAAAATATTTGAAATTTAAAATAAATTACAAATATTGTAATTAAATTACAATATGGTTATTTTTTCCTAATTGCTTCAGGACAAAATTAATAACTTTATAATGATAAAAAATGAATTATTGTATAATGACTATTGGTTGTTGACCCATCGACCTTTTTCTGATTTTATATTGCTTTCAAAATTCCGTCAATATAAATGGAATACCTGATTTAAAAATTTAAAAAAATATGCTCACGGAATTAGGTAGTGTTAATAAGTATTGTTTAAATTCGATTACAAATAATTAAAGAAAAGTAGCATAAAAAAGAAAAAATGAACAAAAGTAGAGTAATATTCGTTGATAAACATGCACTTTAAAAACGATATTAATTTTCCTAGCACGATTTTCACAACATCACGTTTCATAAACTTATCGCAGATACGCATGCGCAATTAATTTATACTAGTGCGTGTACGCGTGCAATGTTATGGCAACACGTTCAGTAGTTTATTCTTATACTTCCCGCAATATATTATATTATATTATATATTAAGTTGGTGTTTAGAAAAAAAAAATGTGTAGACTACTCTGTGTTCATACACATTTTCTCGAACACAAGACATGATAAATCCGTGCACTCGGTCTTTACTGTGGTCTTTCAGACTGTCGTAATACACACTTTGCTGAGTTTGTCAATGGGTCAGTCACTCTATCGTTCAAACCTTGACTACGTTTGGTGATGTAATGAGTTAAGTGACTAGTCGATTTTCGTTCAGTAGTTGGGTTACGTCGAATCAAGTGCGGAGTAATTTTCGTTTAGTTTTATCACAATTAAATTTATATATATAATATATATATATATTATGTATCCTTAAGTAAAGTATATTTATACTTAAATATAGTTAAAATCGTGCAATACGCCAGAGAGTTCAAATTATTTCGTACAATATTATTAATGAATGGACATAAAAACCAATTTATTATACGTTTCGTTACTATATATTCTTCCTATACGTTGGTCAAACGACAGCTCATTCAGAGACGGGATTAATTTATTGTTACATTTTTTCTTATTCTATTGAAAAATATAGGTTCACAAGACACGTGATGTATATAATACAACATATACATATAATAAAAGGATACAATTTATAGTACAAAAAATAAACACGTGTTTGGAAGCGAATAAGTATAAGTATAAGAACAACTCGCGCTCCATCATAAAATATTTTTACTTCTATGCTCGTGATACATTGGAATATTTATATTCATTGGAAATACAAGTCGTGCTATCTTTTAAATTGAAGGCTAAAACCGAGACAACGTTAGTAGAGGGTTTCTATAGGGACTGTGTTTGAAAACAAAAAAATATTTTAAAAGTAAACATTTACATTGAAAGAAACTTGTATTTAGATACTTTTTTTTTAAAAATTGCGTATTGTTTCTCTGTTTCAGATTCCGAGTAAAACGATTTCGATCAGAAGGATTTTTTCTATCATTTTTTGTTCACTACGATATCTGACGAAAAATACCGTTTTATTGTTTAAATTTATTATTTAAAACATAAATCTATAGGAAATTTTAATTCCGAAATGTTTAAACGATGTAATATCATAAGTTAATTATAATTTGGATTCGAGTTGAATTTAAAGAACGTTAAATTAAGATAGTTAAAGTTGTTAGGAATAATATGTAACTTACATTTAAATTAAAAATAAATCTCTAGTAATCTAAATTCATCCAACCACTACAAAAATGTCCACCGTTTCCGTGGTGTAGCGGTTATCACATCTGCCTAACACGCAGAAGGTCCCCAGTTCGATCCTGGGCGGAAACATTTAATTTTTATAAAAAATGTTCTTACTCGTTATTTTGTTATTCGTATAAAAAAAAGTTCATCGCGTATATATTTTATCGTAAATATAGTTATAAAAATTGTATTCCATAAGAGATAATATGCAAAAAATTGTATAAAACTTATTTGATAAAACATATAAATTAGCCGAAACAAATTGAAACACATCTATATTAGAATATTATATTGAAACGTTTGTTTTTTAAATTGAGTTAAATCGTTATTTGCAACAATTAACGTTTATTGTGTCGCATAAAATCTAAAATCGATAGACAAAAAGAAAAAAAAAGTTATACAATACATATGTATACTGGTAAAAGGCAAAAGTAGCTATGTTACACCAAATACCTAAGGGTTAACCGACGATTTTAGTTTTTGATCACACAAGTACTAGTATTCCTCTGGCCGAGATTTTGGATTAGATTTGCAATTTTCAATAAAAGCGATACCTACCCAATGTTGTGTTTGCCAAGAGAGAAACACATTATGGTCCTTGGTCACTATACTTTTATCGACCATCACCTTTCATGCATTTAATTTTTTAATATTATGAGAAGATATATTCGGTGCGATGACATGCGATTGATCCTACTATTTCACAGTATAATAATACAATTCTCAGCAGCAATGACGTTTCATCGATTCAATTTTACGAACATTTGTATATTGCGACAAAAAATAAAAGGTGGTAAAGGTTAACAGTCAAGTCATAAAATTGTTCTGTTCAGCTTGTTGTACTGATAGGGCAAATTTAATTTTTGCCAGCAGGCGGGTGTCGTTTGTATCGAAATTTATTAACGAAATATCTGATATCGCTAAACGTGAACACTAACGCTTGTGCTACGGAATGACTTAATCGAAACATCGTGCTACTATGGCCTTTATTTACGAAAACAGTGTAAGAATGGGATGGGACGACCAGGCGGTACAGTATTTGTCAGATACAACCGACGGTGGGTGATCGATCCCGAACGATCAACGATTACCGATTGCGACGATTTCTGTCCGCACGGTAACCATAGATAATAAAATAACGGATAGAACACACCTATATTAAATTGACATAAAGTTGCGGTATTTTTTTAAAGAAGAGAGAAGTAATTGTTGAAAAGTTTTTCTTTCTAATGCGGGATATATTTTCAGGTTATGAAATAAAAATTAAAAAATAAAAATTTTAATACTAACCTAATTGATAACAAATAACAGTGAGGGTTTTTTTTTATGTTGGATTACTTAAATTCTATCTTTGGCGTATAGAAATTATAACCACAAAGTACGTGATAATGCACATCAAAATTAAACCAGTTTGATTTATTTTTAGTTTTACTCGAATTTATTTTTTTATAATATATAAACAATTTAGTATATTTAATAATTTAATAATAATTTATTATAAGAATGAAATCCGTATAATCTTAAATAATTCTCAAATATTCCCTCATGGTAAGATCAAATGGCCTATCCATTATTCTATGAACTGTGAGGGTTACAAGAAAACGAACGGACGTGCACTGACCGTAGATGACGCTCCTGGCCCGGTACCACTTGACGGCCGAGGTCTTGGCGCACTCGCGCTTCTCGGACTCCGACAGATCGGCCAGTGGACGCACTTTGGCCACGGCGTCCGCCACTTCGGTCAGTTGCCTTTGGACGGATGCCATGAGCGCGCAGTCCAACTGCTGGTCGTCGGTGCGGCTCATGACCTTTTCCACGACCTTTCTGAACGCATCCATCGCGGGGAACTCAACGCCACGGGATTACTAACACTGTTGCAGTCGATTGGTTTTTGATTTTTTTTTTTTTTTTTATTATCGTTAAAAATGATTTATTCGGCCTCGACGGGGAGAAAAACTCGTGAGGAGGATCTAGAAACGTTTGCCGGTCCGAATGGATTCCAAAGATTCTACTGAAACCGTACGTTACCGTCGAAATCGGGCTACCGTGGTGAAGGGGACGCGAAGACCCATGGACGACAAAGAGACAACGGCAAACGGGTAGTCGTCACGTAAAACTGTTCATGACGGCGGATTAAATAATAATATTATAACCGTGGTGTATCAACGTTCCGAGGCCGTTTGATCGATGAGACGCTGTCTCGATGGCGCGTTTTTTGTCCCGTCAAAATCAACACCGGGCGAGTTAATGGGTTCTTCTTTTTTTTTTTTTTTTTTTTTTTTAACTCTGCTAAGTTAAGTTTATATGCATCATTAAAAAAAAGTTTATTTTGTACATAACTCACTTGGTTATGTTTTACAATAATTAACATTTGAAATATATCGATCAATATATAACTTAACAAAATAAAATAAAAATTTAATTTACTTTAATTTTTTTGTTATAGATGTAAATTAGCTGGTATAAAATCAAAGTAAACATTTACTCACTCACTTTCACTAAAAAAGATTAAAAGATTAATTTTTTTTCTGTTTGTAATACAAATGTGCTTTTTTTTGTCGACTCAAAAGAAAACTACTATACTTTATACAGTATTTGTATGTATTGTATTCAATAAGTTAATTTTCGTTTAATGCAATTAACACTAAACATTAATTAATCGAAAAGTACTATTTGATGTGTGAAAAAAATCAACTTAAATGTAACAAAATATACTATCTTAAGTTATTAATACGTAAATTTAATTTGATAACATTATGTTGATTTAAAAACAATTAGGTCAAGCTAGTATAACTATATTAGTGGGAACTCAAAATTAAATAGTTAAGTTAATGAGTTCAATTTAAAATTAACTGTAAATGTGTAACTCAATAATACCAAGCCTTGGCGAAAATGTATCTCGTGATACCGCGATAGAAACTAACTACAACAAAACACTGTCATTAATTGAAAACTATATATTACTATAATTTTCAAAAACGAATATTCCGTGTTTTACGTCATTTGTTAGCCGTAATTGTCATACGTACTTTATAATTTTGTTTCTTTTCGGTGATTTATATACCGTTTATAATGCATAATTACTTTTTCGGACCTATACAATTGATGCCGATGGCGATTTGTTCCATTACGAAATATATAAGTGTACATATTACGAATAACTTAGACCCATTCAGACCTATGTATAATACTCGTATATGCATCAGGGAAATAACTATCGTCAAGAGAAAATTGAATTTTGAATTATGATCGAAACACACTTTCAATCATCGAGCTGTCTTCTATTTTTGTGCACCTGTATTGATATGCGAGCACGAAAAACATTCGCAATGAAGTTTCATATGCATCGTATGCAAAAAAAAATAAAAGCGAAACCGTTCTTAAGAACCACTGCCATATGCATTAGCTAGCGTTAATTATTATTTTAAATTAATATGTAAGTGAAGAAATGTACATATAATTATAAGAAATGGCAACGCAGTGGTGTTCTATGGGAATATGCTGAGTGAGCTTTTTTGCCACGAAGCTTTATTCGATACCGACTGGTGGGCAGTTCTTCGGTGATCGTGTAATGTAGCAGAACATGCTATTTATTGTAAGAGTATCGTAGAAAATCAATAAAAACATCTTATCCGTTTAAAGTGTAGTTTATCTTTGTGATACCGTTCGAAACGAAATATTAAGCGAGTGCTGGATTTAAATCCGCGCTCAACAGCGTGTTTCTCATAAGCTGTTGTTAAACACGGTTTTGTTTTTTCGATCCAGATGCGATTGTTTCCAATCATCAACTGCTGTTTAGAAACAATTGCATCTGAATCGAACATGATACGCACGAAATGGATACAACGTGAACGAGACGAGCGGAGATCAATAGTGAATTAAGCGATGTGGCGTAAAGTCTATATTGAAATGTATACGTGCATCTATGATAAATCCCAAGCGAAATACTACGTTGATCAAGCGATTAAGGGGGAAACCGCACAACGGTAATAAATAATATTGTGTAATAATAGAAGTTGCGCAGTGCAACGGTCAATGCGTGTCGTTGGGTTATTTACATCGTACGTTTATGGTATTCTGTCAACGATAATAGCTACAAGCATTGGCACATATAAAGGGCGGTCTTGGGGGTTGTGATCCTTCGAGATACGTAGTTAACTTAACCTTACTTCATTCTTCCCACCAAATACCTTTAAAATTAAAATTTTTTTTTTAAATGTTACGATCTATTATGTAATATTTATATACAAGTCGAATTATCGATCAAATACGTCGTCGTATTGCATGACGCGCGTATTTTGAATGATAATATAATATATATGTTTATTATTTATACGTAGTATCGTTACAATTATGCATAGTACGTAGAGAAAATTCATCGCAGTGCGTAATCATCAACTAAGAAATATTTACTGCCGAACCGTGTGATTTAACCGTGACCATATGCGGCACAAAACCATTTGATATAAATTTATAGCAAAGACTTCTAGTTTTTTTTTTTTTCTTTTTTTGGACCATTTGTTTCCAAGAATGTAATATTTTCAATTATATAAAGATAAAGGATTCAAAATTCTTAAATTAATAAATTAACACTTGTAAAATGTTTTTTTTCTCTTTTTTTTTATTATTATTAATAATTATTTAGTTATACCAAATACATTGAGATAAACTATTACAAAAAAAAAAAATCCTAATATCATAGACTATCTATTATAATTTTATTTATTATTTGTTTTGTTTTTTTTATTTATTGTCTTCTATTAAAATAGATCTCCTACAACAAATTTACACTGAACAGTTTTGTATCATGCGATTCATAGTTTTTCCACTTAAAATTGCTGATAAATTATTATAATTTTCATGGACACACACAGGCATGCGCTTGTAATTACAACCCCTATCATCAGCGGTATATACAGATACAGTATTGCGTTCTTAAAAACTTTCCTTAACAATTTTTTTAGGTATTTGTTTGTAATTGTGTCAAGACCTCAATAAATTCATATTATAATATTTTATTATTTGGATAAGGCGGCAAAAATGATTCGTTACACTTTGCGCGAAAATACATACAATTATAATGCATATACTAAGTTGTTATCAACCAAAATATGTTTCAACTTGTGATACAGCGTTAATAGAATGTGTTGCATTAAGATATTTTGGTAAAATCAGATATTTTTTTCGATATTCATCTTCGTCATAATTTAACGTCGTTAATAATTACACATTTTTTCCTTGATAATTTCTAACGATCTATAAATAATGCGTGATTACACATCAACAACTCATACTGCAAAACAAAACAAATGTTACTCTATCGTTGACATATTATATTTACGAAAAAAAAAAAAAAACTGTAAAACTAAAACTCCATCTTATACTCTCTTGTTTACGATTATTAATTTTTTTCTGAAAAGGGTATGAATAGCTAATACTGAGTTAAGTGGATTTGTTCTGTTGTTGAAATAAAACGTCCTATTACTTTTATTTTTTCAATTTAAGCCACACAGGGTAACCGTCTGTTTGGTGTGTAATATTATGTTTTTAAACGAAATCCAATGCACGAATCACTATTAATTTACCTAAAAACAGATAAAACATGAACGATCAACGTTCGCGAAACAAACATCGATAAGCCTACGTCCTCCTGTTGTTCGCTGTAATATGATGCGGTGAAAACGATCGATTAGTTTGACTTTTGGGTAACCCAGATCCGGGACGTCGATTTGATGTAGCGCGATACATAAATATTATTATATAATAATATTATAGTAGTGCACAACAATATGTTGCAAGCGTGTATACGATAGGGTATACAGTAGTATAGAACCGGAATTTAAAAAAAAAGAAGATTAAACGGGCGTGTGCACGTGATCGATTACTGATAATTATCAGTTTTTATTTTCAAGATCGCAATAAAGTTAATTATTATTGAAATTTGAAAACATTGAAAAATATGATATTGTTTCGGAACAATGCGAATCATGTGAGGTTTATTTCCATATGTGATGAAATCATTCGGTTCGAATATTTGAGAGAATTAATAATATTATAATATACTTATAGATACGGAAACTACGTCGCAGTGTATACAACATAATAATGAGCACTCCTTGTGAATTCTACACGGTATGAAGTCCAAGTTTATTTTACTCAACATATTATAACTAATTATAGAAATAAATTAAGAAACAAAAACAATATTTACATATTTATGAACTATAAGTTTACGGTCGATGTTCCAGCATATTATGTATGTATACATATTTAGTGTTGCATTTTTCGAATTTTTTGTGGAAGGGGTTTTAAATTTTTCTAAAAAAATAGTGATTTTATAATATAATAAAAAAAAATAAAAATACAAATGATATGAGTTAATAATTATATTATTCTATTATTATTATAAATACAAAAAGTTATTTACAACCACATTCTATAAATTAATGTTCTCTTTCTCTTTACATAGCAAGTCACTTATTGCTTTTGAACATTTTTTTTTCTTCTAGGGGACCTAGTAACCCTATAAAATTCATCACTTTACACATATATATATATATATATACATAAATGAAATACGATTAAAAAAGTCCACGTGGTCGTGATAGCCGAATACAATACTCTGTCAGTCATTATCGACGATTTTACTGTTGTGTTTTTCTCATTTCAAACATAAAAACATGTTGATGCACTTTGGTAAATAGAGTACAAATTGTAAAGCAATATTTTAAATGACTCAATACAATACACTAGGCACACTTGTGATCTAAATTAATTTTAGTAAACCTTAAAAATACTCTTTCACTCGAAGCACTAATATTTTTTAACTAATGCGATAACTTAAAAATATTAGTGCTTAATACTTTATACGATACATAATATAAGTACAATAATATGGTTGAAAATACGATCGTTAACATAGCAAGTTGACGTTAGAATTTTAAAATTGTTTTAATCATTATAGTAAAAAATAGTAGTGGGTATCACTGCCCTAGACAAGTTCATCTCCAGACTAGAGATTAAGCGAAATAAATATAATATGTGCATCGGAAATGTACATACAACATTATTTACAAAAGGTATTAAAAATACTAATACATGTTATGTTATCGGACTTTCAGTCTTCTTGATTTATAGATATTGTTATCAACACTATGCAAACATATTACTTACATACGTGTGTGAAGTTTCCCACTCCACTACATCACTATGATATCAAGTAAATACCAAACGTGCATAAAAAATAAACAACTGATTTGCAACTATTAGTCCAGTCAAAATAATAAAAAATAGGGGGAGAAGTAGCTGGAAAGTATTCCGAAATTAATGGAGTTTTACAGGATGAATAAGGACACTATACAATATCTATTCTACATTTTCGACCTCGAGGATCCTATGCTAACTGAGGGCGGTGTGTAACTAAGGGCGTCCAAAAACCTCAAAACTTCAGTTTTTCGTTTATATCTCGTAAGCTATCTATATTTTGTGTTCTAAGGACATAATGAAGATGTAAACTATTACATTTTTTACACTTTGATTAGTAAAACTATTTTATAAATCAAAAGTCAACTGAGATACAGCCCATCAAAGCTAGGCAATTTTTATTATTTTTGATCTTAAAAATAGTTATATCATACAAATTATAGAAAATATAATAGTCTACATCTTTATTACATCATTAGAACACAAAACATGAATATTTTACGAGATATAAGCAAAAAACTGAAAAAAGTCTGAAAATGTTGAGGTTTTTGCACGCCCTTCCCCTAAGTAAGCATAGGATCCTCGAGGTTGAAAATTTATGATGGATATTCCATAGTATCCATAGACAACCAGTTATATGTCCATTAATTTCGGAATACTTTCCAGCGAAAAGTGGATATCAACTGTACTATATTTGCTCATAATGGTTTTATAATTTACAGCTTAATACGTTTCTCACAAAAAGCATTTTACAGCAAAAGAATTATTATACCTTGACACGTTATAAAGACTTGAAATGCTTAAAGATTACAAATAAATTATGTATATAGTAAATTGTCAACGCAATCTCATATTATTTTCTTATATTTTTTCTAAATTATTTCTTATTTAAGTATTAAGTTCTAAATTTCTTGAGAAGAAAATTACCGAAAATATAAAATATTAATTAGCACCGCTTTATGATTATTAGCAGTCAATATGCAATTAATTTTGTTAATTTTCAGAGCATGTTTTTCTAGTATTTAGCAAATAACCACTCACTAACCTTGCATCGGAAAATAATTTCTACGAGAAACTTATCGAGTTGCAAATTATGATATCATCGTTATGTATTAATAATGTAATACTATACAGTATGTTTTCAAATTTATTTATTGCACAATATGTCAGTGTATTTTGCTATTGGAAAGAGGTTAAATATCAATTTTAACTATAGAAAATAGTTATAAAACATAGTTATTTTGGTTTTTTTTAAACATTTGCAAGTGTCAGTGTCACGTTAAGGTATAATAATCTCCCTTACTCGAAATCATTTTTTTGAAAAATATATAGAGTTATAAATTAAGAAATAATTTATGCAAATAGTTGCACATCAAAAACTGATTTTTACTACACTTTTGGTATTAAAATGATGACATAGAAAGTGTCGAATTCACATTCGTAATTACCGTCTATATAATAAACACCATGAATTCGACGACTGTTTCAAGTTAATTTATCTTCCATCCAGTTGTTTTCTGTAATCCATACATTTCCGGTCGACTTTTAATGCATGCGCTTTATGACTGAGTTCCATTGTTATTGCACTATTTTTTTCAATGATTTCGTTATATTTACTTCTGTAAAAATAAGAAAAAAATTAGTTAGAACGGTCGTAGAGTTTTTGGATGCTTTCAAAATAAAATTGGCTATGTCAATACTTTACCCATAATCATATTATAAAAAAGACAAAATTCAATCTCGAAAAATTGACAATGATTAACATTTTTTCCCCTTTTTTATGACTCTTAGTATAAAGGTTTAAAAGACTAAAGCTATATATTGTATTGTAAAAGAAACCAATAAATTGATTTAAAGTTAAATATTTTATGAAGAACAAATTATATCGAAATTAAAAACAAAACAAATAACAATTTTTTTTTTCTAATTCAAATATTATTAAGATTAGTTAACAAAAAAATATTTTGTTACTTTAAAACCATTTTTCCAAAACGACCCCAAAATATTATGTAATAATTCAAAAATAATATGAAACAAAATAAAAATAAATGTCACCGGATTATGTAATTACATGTTTATAAACATTTGTCACTACCCCAAAATATTAATGTATCAAAATAATAATATGGCAGTTTTTGGTCCACAGTCTTCTAAATATCATATGTTAATCATACTTTGTTTGATTTAGCTTGTCCGTTAAAATCCGAATGGTGTTGTCGAGTTGAAATCGTTCTTTGTTCAACTCAATTTCAGTTTTATCCGTGCACAATTCAAAACCATTTCTATACGTCCTCTCAACGCTTCGTGTTTCGACCAATTTTTTAGAGTTCAAATGTCTGGTTAATGCATCCTCTAAATTGACAATTTCTTCCTGAAACTTATCCTTATCTGTCGTCATCTATTAAAAATCCATTGAGTGTTAGAAAAATAAATTAACACTTAAGTAGATAATCAAATTAAATGCCTCACGTTAAATTTGTGCCATTCTAATTCATTTTTAATCCTATTCGTTTCGTATATACGCCTTCTTAGAGCAAAATTTATCCTATCATTTTGATCACGGAGATCGTTTTTAGTTTTATTTCGTGGCTGGTACATAGTCTCACGCATCTTTTTCGAACTAATCAATTCGTCATTAATACTATGTTTTAGACGATTGCACAACTGTAGCCATTTTTCATACGTGATAGACCTAAATATTTTTAATTGTATAATTTCAAAAAGTTTTAAAGCGCTAAACGTTCATTTGCTAGGTATATTTTTATTCAATAAAAAGTGATATTTAAAATAAATAATAAATATTATACAATATTATAATTATATAAACAAATAATTAATAATTTTTTTTTGTTTTGTTTTTAAATGGTTTTTTATTCAATCTGTAATAATAATGAACAATAAGAACAATAAAAACATTTGATGGAAAAAAGATAAATAAGAAAGTGACAGATGAGACAGATTGTAGAGGCCTCCCATTGGAAATACTACGGCATGATAACATTGATGATAACAAAGCAGGTCACGACACCACCGTCTTTTAAGTCTTATGATTGGATTGCCTGGAATGGAAACAGATGATAATTTGATGATTAAAGGTTTTAAATGTCGAGCTAATCGGCTGTTAAAACGTTTATAGTTAGTTTTGGCTATTCCAGAAACGAGAGGTATTTTTAGATCAGAGTGGAGGGTGTGTTTGAGATGTAGAATGGGACTTTGGAAATGGTACGTGTACGTAGCGCTTTAGATTGAAATGTTTGGTTACGGTTTGTGCTTGATATTTTAGCGTTGTTGAACTCCATATGTCCATATGGGTCTCAGCAGGAATTTATGCAGCAAGAGTTTGTTGAGGAGTTTCATGTGCTTAGAAGTTAGATCGAAGGAGCCGGAAATGATTATTTAGTGTTATAATTTTGCTGGTTATGTGTGTCTGCCATGTAAGTCGGCGGTCTATAATGATACCAAGGTATCAAGGGAGATACCAAGGGAGCAACTACTGCGACTTGAAGTACACCTGCTTTTATTTCTGTCGGAGAAGAGAAGTGTTCGAAAAAACATATCACGATATGCCATCTGGTCGGTGCGACATGAACGACATGCAACACGTGCGACAACCGTTAATACCGACATCGATGCGTCATCACGTGACAGGACGAAACTGGATTATTATTTGGTCCATGACTACTGCGCAGTTCCCGACACAAACACATACGCCATGTCCGTTGTACGTCCGGTTTGTTCGTCCGTTGACAAATCCGTGTTGTTGTTCACATTTGTTGATTTTGTGCGTGTTTTGTGAATGTTATTTTATTTTATACCATCGCTATATATTGTGTAGTGCGCCACTGTTTTGGCAACTCACAACGTCGTGTATTACCGTATAGGTCGTTACCTTTACCTTACGGTCTACGATACATGGACGCAACCATATTTTTATTATTTTTATTAGTAGTACTGATCGTCACTTATTGACATTGTACTTTTATAAAATAATACGTGACGTGCGTATTCGGTACTTCGCACCATCGTCGTAGCCGTTGTTCCCATCATCAATCCATAGTTCGCTGGTTCCAAGTCGGCTGCTCATTTTTTTGGATAAGTTTTCTTTTGTTTATATTTATGTATTTTTAGCTTATATATATATGTATACTTATATATTATTATTATTATCTCTTTTCCATATATATATACATACATATATGTACCTGTTTTTTTTGTTTAGTATTAAGCTACTAACACTATTATTAAGTCATTAAGTTTTGTTCAATAACCTAAGCATTTTGGCAATACAACATATTTTTTATACAGTCCACTAGTTTAGCTTGTATGTCTTTTATTTTATATACATAGCAAAATTATTTTGATACATATCCGGCGCTATTATATGCGAGTCTATCCCCGGCAAATTAAACTAGTTAGTTAATTACAAAGTCGGGTATTCGCGCATACATTTTGGTCCTTCGGGCCGGATATCGTATCTGTTTCATTTTATTTTATTTTTATTTTTCGTTTTCGATTTGTGTCTTTTGTTATATCGTTCAACATGGGTCGCCCTAAAAATAAGAAGGACGATGAATCTTTTAATTCTTCTAAGTCTCTGATTCGAGCACGTTCGGCACGTGATGGTGTACTACGGTCGATTCGGAATCTCGATAGTTTGGCAAAGGAATGTAAAACAAACGTTGAAAAACAACAAATTTTCAAGGCACGTGTGGCTACACTCGAAAAATACATTTCTCAATTCGAACAATTTCAGCAAGAGATCCTTACTATATTAGTGGATTTGAATTTAGTGGTAGAGTTTGAGAGTGTTGACGCTATAGTTGCAGATGCTATGGAAGCTATGTGTGGAGATATACGATCGGTTGAGAACCAGTTACAAATGAATTATTCACATCAAGATGAAAATCGTGCACTTAATGTTGGAGGTATTCAGTCGTATCATACGGTCAACTTACCAAAAATTGAACTCCCTAAATTTGATGGCAATGTTATCGAATGGTGTTCCTTCCGTGATATGTTTGAATCACTTATACATCATAACAACGCGATATCAGATATTGAGCGCTATCACTATTTAATATCTTGCTTAGCGGGCCCAGCGCTTACCATTGTCAAAGCCGTTCCGTTGAGTGCAAATAATTATGCAATTGCTTGGGGTGAATTAAAAAAATGCTTTGAAAACCGTCGGTTATTAGCTACCGCGCATGTTGATAAACTATTTGCCTTTACCCCTCTAAAGAAGGAATCTGTTTCATCTTTGTCATCAATTGTCCATACCTTTCGCGAAAATGTCACAGCTATAAAAACACTCGGTATTGAGGATATTTCCAGTTTTTTACTTTTTTATATTGGTTCTCGTGTATTGGATACTGAGACACGTCGTTTATTTGAAGCTAGTATTCCACAATCCGAAATACCGAGTCTAGACAGCTTATTAGATTTTATTTCTCAGAGATGTAGAATATTAGAAAATATCGGCCATAATAGTGACAAATTAGAAGTTGCGTTGAAAAATATA
>JASXSY010002289.1:0-150278 GCA_034509805.1 Sipha maydis | reverse complement strand
AGAGAGTTTGAAAATATTATGTTATCAACAAAAAATATAAATTTATGCCATTTTAGTTAATAAAATAATGCACTAAAAATTATAAAAATATTATTTTTTATTTCACAATTGAAATTTATAATAAACTATAATGATTAATGTATGAATAATACTATTTTTGGATTGAACATAATATATATATATATATATTGTAAAATTACTGATATATTTAAGTTTTCTTTTTTTTATATTTCATATTAAACTCTTGAAATTGTATTTTTTTATTTTTATATATAAAGACACGTAGAAATGTTTTATTTTTGTATCTAAATTATCGTTCAAAATTTTTTGACGATCAATGGTATACATTACATTTAGTTATATGTATCGCAAATAACTTTTTATGTATCACAGTGCTAATTTATTTCATTAAATCATTATATAATTATAATAGTATAACATTTAGTTAGTATAATGGCTTTTTTCTGTACATCGAGAAATTATTTTATAATCCAGGATTGTATACGAGTCCCTTATTATTTTTTTTCTGGTACTACATCCTACGTCCTTGATTATTATTTAACCACAAAATTACAGTTAATACTTAAATTCTCCTTTTTTTATATTTAAATGTACATTGAGTATAATACAGATCATTATGACTGGGATGATTAAATTAACGGTAAATGCATTTTATACATTTTGTTTATTACATCTTCTATATAGTGAATTCAATAAGATTTTTTTCTGATAAATGGCTTAACATTCATAAAAAATAAAAATAATACTTATTTTGTATAGAGATTTTGAATTGAATTTTCATACCTATACATTTAGAATTATATAAACAACGTATAATAGAATACAGGGATCTTAAAAGTTTTTCATTCGAGGGTCACATAAAATATCAAAAGCTTTTAGCGGGTCAAAATTATGATGTAACCTATACAAGTAATAACTGACACGTGTGTGTGATACCGACTTTGGATATTACACATATATTTAGATTATTTACCATTTTTAGGGGGGGGGGTTTGGTTAAAACTTATTTGCGGACCGGATTCGGCCAATGGACCATAATTTGTAGACCCCTGATATATAACATATTTCAGTAGGATTTCTTTTTATATAAATTACTTCTATACATGTATTATTATTATTATTATTTATTTATATGTTATGAAATATCCAAGATCATTGGTTAATAAATAGTTTTTGTTTTGTTGATTTTATTTTATATTATTTATTTTCTAGTGACTTGTTGAAGTATAATGTTTTCAAACACATACGCGTTAAAACTGTTCTCAGATATTAAACGATGCTAGAGATAACATTGAAAATTATAATTAGTAAAAGTAGGGCCTAACGAAAAATAAACATTAATTTATGAATGTCTACGTTAAATTCATTGTTTGCCTGTCAGCTGAAATTGATGTGTAAAGTGTGCCAAAAAATTCTTTGACTAACCGTAAACAGCTGAAAACAAATTTTTTTTTTTTCAATGTCTGGGTGTCATTAAAAGACGTCTACCATACCATATACTTAATCTGTTTTAAACACTCACGTATATATATATATATATATATATATATATATATATATACAAGTATAAATAATTCTATTTTGGTTCTGACTCCAGAACAAGTTTAAAAATATTTGTTTCTCTATGGCTTATAATTATTACATGGTTTAATTTTAAAATACATTTTGAATTTATTAAATGTAACCATGTTTCAAAAGTCTTAATTTAACAGATATTTTTATTATTATACAGAGGTATTATATTATAATTGCACATAAGGTTTTTTTGATCCAGATACCGTTTTTCATTTATCAAAATAAGTATAATCTGCTATGTTTGCGAAGAATAGATACAATTAAATTAAAAGTATTTATATTTTCTTCCGATATCTCATTAAAGTATTCATTTTTAACTTTGTTTAAATAAAGCCATTCCTAATATAGTTACACAAATACGAAATGTATAATAGATTATTTCGAGCTGTTATGAAAATGTAAACGAATTGTATTCGGTTAAAAATGTTAATGAAACAACATTGCGGTTTCTTTTAAAATTTAAATTTACTTCGGACGAGTACCTATATATTGTTGTTGAATAATAAAAAAATAACCATAACCGCAGATAACAATTTCTATTCCAGAGATTTTAATTAGATTATTTTCATGAATTAAATATTTGTTTTGTTTAATTTCACCTGTAACTGAATATACTGTCGGTGGTTTGTTTTCTGAAAGTCTAATTTTTCGTGCGAACTCGCTGCGATTAAAATCGTTATTTATATAGGACTATTAATTGCGCCCGGAGCGTTTATACGTGTCAATATATTTTTGGTGTAGCTGTTCCGTGTCATTTCCTTACGCGCTGACATTCGCTCGTATGCGCGCGAATAATTCACGATTCTGGAGTATCTCGTTTAATGTAATCAGTAAGTGTCCTGTAGCACGGCCGCCTATTACTAAGAGATTTTTCTCTTAGAGAATATAAGCCAAACGGAATATTCTTCTGCTACATCGTACCCTGTTGTTCATCGATTCACGTAGTCGTTGAATTAACAACATTATGTTTTGCGTTGCACACTGCGCATAGACACTGAGCGGGAGGGAGACGAAGTGATTGCACTTACCCGCGCGATCGCACGACCGGCAAATACGACTCTCGTTAGTCGCATAGGGCGTACATATCGTGCAGCCGCGGCACCTCTTGTTCGGCAAAAAATTATAATAGCGCGACAACGACGGTAATAATTATTAAATTTCCGTGCGTTTGTTCATCAAACAACTGAAAACCTGCGATAAGCACCGACCCCGCGCCGGGACGGTCTTTGCCCTGGCCCGTGGGTATTATTGTACGCGTTGCAGCCGCCGTACAGAGCCCTGAGCACCTGCGACGCCGTTGTACCGTTACACGACTAAAGGGCTCCAGCTCGTCTCGTTTGCGTTCACGCGCGCTTTGTGTATGTACAGCCACGGTAATTGACACCGAACAAACAAAACGGTAAGCTGCACCGGTGTTTTCATGTGTGTGTGTGTGTGTGTGTGTGTGTGTGTGTGTGTGCGTACGTTCATGGTGCTTGCTCACACTTACAATATTATACGTGTTTAAGCCGTGCACGTAATATACGCCTATCGATACCGTACCCGGAATGTCCTTTGATCGGGTCGAACGTGAGATCGTCGAGATTCTGGAACGCTTTCGTCATAATGCGTGTGTGTTACTGCGTGTGTGCGTGCGTGTCACGTGTACGGGGAGAGAAGTTGCGAACGCTCGCCGTTTGTAGTGGGCTGGTAACTACACCCCGGTTATTTGGGTAGTGGTTGACAAAAAAACATTGCGTTCGGCTAAAGTGCCTTTATACCTGAATTCCAGTTTTCCGTAATATCGTTTAAAGCACGTAACACGGGTTTGACAATGTACATTTGCCCGTGATGCGTTCGTTTAAAGCGTTTCATGCGTTCATATTTCGTACGATTTGTTTAGCATGTTGTTAGGCGGGTATTAAGTATCGTTTTGCGCTGCAAGGTGCGATCCGAAAACCGGAATTCAAATGCTCTCACTCGCAAGCACTTGAAGTCTTAAGATACAGCTTTCCGTAGTCGTTTCGAGTAGGTCGTCTGTCGGATATCAATATATACGTATACATGTATAACATGAATACGAACCATCGATTCTGCGAACGATGAAAATATTTGAAATGTGACGCATAAGTTTTTATTATTATAATTCGTAGGAAACGCGTAAAAGCGTATAACGGACAAATATTATAATAATAATATACCAAAGGGTACATAATCCATAAAAGCCACACAAATAAAACTTATAATATAATTTCTAAAGGTACCGTTGTATAACGTACACGTATATGTAAACGGGTAACATTTAAAATAGTTACGTAAGAATAGTATTAATATTATGGTACTATGGAATGATCTTTTCGGCTGCACAAAAAAATTTAAATTAAAAAAAAAAATAAAAACAGCAAAAAAAGTAAAAGTTTAAATATTAATCCAGGAGGGGATAAAACAAAAAAAATTAATCACATATAAACCTTACACGCGTTTATATTTGAAATAATTTGTGTGCAGTCGTGTTGTTATTGAACCTCGTGGAGGCTAATCGCATGATCGTTGGACACGTTTTTATTGTATAATTACAAGTGATTATACTACTATTATTGTACGAAATGTTTACGCAAACGACATTTTGGTCGATACGTTTGGGATTATTTTTCCGTCAAACCAGACCATCTAGCTATGTATATTGTTACTATATGCGCACGTAATCAATTAATTAAAACGCATCCATATACTGAAAGCTATTTTATTTTTTTTTTTTTTATAATATGAACTTAATGCATACACATATATTTATATATAGGGTGACTTTTTAAACACGCTCATCCTTTTTTAAACCTTAAATCATGCATTTTTTCGGATTTTGATTTATGGAAAATGCACTACAAAGCTATACAATACCTTGCAACACATGGACTTTTTTTTATACCTCTTAGGAGTTTCTTGTGGAACTTTCATTTTGAAATAGGAATACGATCGTTTACGCCAATAACTATACAGTTAGATTCTTTAGAACTGTTAATGTATTGTAGGTAATCGAAATTCGGATCGGTACCATCGAAGTCATTCATACTTCTCTGCGACGGGCTGGATATAATTTTTTTGATCCGTACAGAATCCTAACCTAAAGCTGGAGCGTACATCGATTTACGAGTATTAACGATTTGACGGAACGACACAACTTTATCTGTAGATATGATTCGTGCCCGAAGTACTATATTCCAAAACGTAATCACCGTAGGCGAGGTACGCAGAGCGATTCCTGAAAATTTTTCCGAATAAACGTTCACGTGTAAAAAAAAAGAAAAGAAAAGAAAACACGACGGTGTTACCGTTTGCGCAACAATGAAAGTAGTCAACGATCCTGGAGAGGTAGGAAAACGACGCGTGTCGGAAGTGTATTTTACAGTGCCTACGGCCGTGGACCGTAATGCGACGAAAAACGCGAAGGTGTTTTTTTTTTTTTTTTATTTTTTTATTTTTAGAAAATTTACAATCTGTATACAATAGACACAATAAGTAAAATGGATAAATGATATAACACTATATACATAAAATATAAAAATACACTTGAGGCACATGATGAGGGAAATCATCCAGCGATGGTACCCTCTAGTGATTTATTTTTTTTTTGTTCATTAATTTAATTCATTAATTTAATAGGTCGCGGCACCAATTTCTTTTAAGTCGGCGTGGTGGGTTGTCAGGAAGAGTACGTGATGCAAGGTGAGTGACTAAAGGATTGGGATGGTGTTGTAGTTTGGAGTGAAATCTTTTGTAGTATGATTTAGCTAGTTGGTCAACTGTTGGAATTCTTAAGTCATTGTGTAGGGTTTCATTTGTTACATACCATGGGGCCGAGGCTATTAGCCGGAGAGTGATGGACTGGGAGGCTTGGATAGTGCGGACTTGGGAGGGTTTGGCACATCCCCAGATTTGCATACCATACGCCCAAATGGGCCTGAGTAGAGACTTGTACAATGTGGACTTTGTGTGTATCGATAGTTTGGATTTAAGAATCGGCCTGAGTAGATGAAGGCGGTAGTTAAGAATTTTACGTTTGGACTTAAGATGAGGTCCCCATGTCAATCTTTTGTCTAGTAAAATGCCTAAGTATTTTACCTGATTTGATGAAGGAATCTCGACTCCTTGAAGTTGGAGCGAGGGTAGGTTGTGTTTGCGCAGTGTAAATGGCACTTGGAAAGATTTATCGGGATTTATTAGGATTTTCCACTTGGTTGCCCAGGTGTTTATTAAATTGAGGTGATTTTGGAGATAGTTTGAGGATAAAATAGGGTCTGGATTGGAGGAGAGTATAGCTGTATCATCTGCATAAGTTGCTATGGTTGTGTTTGCTGTTTTTGGAATATCTGATGTATATATGTTAAATAAATCGGGTGATAAGTCACTTCCTTGTGGAACACCGGCAGAGATTGGAAAGTAGGAGGATATTGAGTCGCCCTGCCGAACTGCAAATGTACGATCATAGAGGTAGGATTGGATTATTAGATAGTAGGGAGCTGGGAGGAATAATTTTAACTTGTATAGGAGGCCGACGTGCCAAACCCTATCAAAGGCTTGGGCCACATCTAGAAAAACTCCTGGGCAGTACTCTTTATTTTCGAATGAAGTTTGAATTTTATCAGTAATTCTGTGTATTTGATGTATTGTCGAGTGAGATGTCCTGAAGCCAAATTGTGTGTGGGGTATTATATTGTTTGAATGAATGAGTGGTCTAATTCTTTTGATGATAATTTTCTCGAATAGTTTAGCTAAAACTGGTAGTAGACTTATAGGTCTATAGGATGACGGTAGGTGTTTGGGTTTACCAGGTTTATGTATAAGTATTACTATAGAAAATTTCCAGATTGGAGGGAAGTGAGAGAGTCTTAACATGGAGTTATAAATAAATGTAAGAAGTAATAAAGTTTTATTGGGTAAGTGTTGTAATATTTTGTTTGTAATTAAGTCGTATCCGGGTGACTTCCTTGGCTTTAGTTTGCTAATTAAGTGTTTGATTTCATTTGGGGATGTGTGTTTTGCTGGGAGAGACATTGGTAAAGGACTATCAATAAATCTGGCAATATTGTCGAGGTGAGTAGATTCAGGATTAACATTAGGATGTGGCATAAATATATTTGAAAGATGGGTTCCAAAAAGTTCAGCTTTATCTTTGTCAGAGATCGCTAGCTCTCCATTTGGACCATTGAGCGGTGTAGCTTGTTCTTTGATTTTGAGAATATTTTTGGTAGTTCTCCATAGAGAACCGTCATTAGAGTTAAGTGATTGAAATTTTTCTTGGAAAAAGTTGGATTTATGTTTTATTATGAGTTTTTTGATTAAATTTGATAGATTATTTAATAGTCGTTTGTCAGAAGGCAGGTTGGATCTTTGCCACAACGAGCGGACCCTTCTTTTTTTTACTATTAATTTTTGGATTTGGGGAGTAAGGATATTATGTTTTGAAATGTCAGGTGTATTTGTGACATACGATGCTTTGAAAACGGCGGTTTGGATTGAGGTGGTTAGGTTTTGCGCTGCTTCGTCGATTTGGTCGTTTGATTTAAGTGAGATTTTAAGATTAGTGTCATTTTCTAGATTTTTTGAAAAGGAACTCCAATTGACTGGTCCTTTCGCTAAGGAAGGACGGGGAGGATTGTGGTAAATCTCACAATTCAGATTAAGAAGAACTGGACTGTGGTCACATGCTGGATCTGCTAGATTTTTTATGGAATGAGTAATGTGTCTTGGGATTGTGGTGAGAAAATAATCTAAAATATCGGGGTGCCGGTTTTGGTGGGAAGGCCAGTAAGTAGGCCCCGGAGGAGATATGAATGTAATTCTTGTGTTCAATATAATATTTTGAAGCAACCGACCCCTAGTGTTATCGGTCCGACAGCCCCATTGCGAGTGTTTGGCATTGAAGTCACCGCCTATAAGAAATGAGCGGCCAAGTGAGTTCAGAAATTGGGAGAGATGTTCAGATGATATTGCAGGCCTTGGAGGACAATAGACTGCGGATATAGTTGTGGGAATATGATTCAGAGTAATTAAGATGTTTGTAGCTTGAATAGTGTTAGTTTTGTAATTAAGTAACGGTTGGCATTGTATTTTTTTTTGAAATTATAATGGCCGAGCCCCCATGGGCAGAGCCATCAGGGTGGTCGGTTCGATAAATGTGCGAAGGTGTTACACGGGATGGGGAAAACGGAGAGAGAGAGAGAGAGAAAAAAAAACACCGGGCGATCACGGTCGGAAAAAAAATCACCCTGTGCACGGTGCGCGCGAGGCAAAAGGGTCTACGCGGACGTTGCCGAGCGCGTCGGGACGCGTGTAATTGTTTCCTAATAATAGCCCGCGCGCGTTTCGGTTCCAATGTGCGGGGACGAGCGCGTGTTGAACCGGCCAGTATTAATTTCCCCGTGTGATTAACGACCTTTGCGCGGCGCGGGGTCACCGCAGACACCCTTCCGAACCGCTTCGATGCCGCTCGAAAACGAACGGCCATATCTCACGCGCGCCGATCGAGCCGATGCTTTGCCGCCGACAGGTCTGACCGTTGTGTCCGACGCGCGCGCGCGATTTTCCGGTCGGACGGACGCAGCCGGCACTCACACGCTCACTCACTCACTCGCTCACTCACCCACTGACGCGCGCGCGCTGTGCCCGTATCGGAATCGGTTGGTTCTGCGAGTCCGTGCAGTCGGACGTTTCGTTAAGCGCCTCGGGAAATAGTCGAAGAATTTCATTTTTACGGAATTCCCCTGTCCCCTTCGGCGTTTTTACGAAACGTCTGTTGCGAACTCGGGGAGAAATAATGGGCGGGGGGGGGGAACAACGGAACATATCTATAAGAGCGGAGACTATATTTTCTCTGTTTGTTTATCATCGTCCTCGTTTGAACATAAACACTCATGATCGAACGATATGGAAATAATGCCCCGTAGAATTTTTCACTTTCGAATAGATTATTGAAGCGGGTTTTTTTTTTTTTTTTTCTATTCCGCACAGGCGGATGGTGAAATTCCGAAATCAATTTTTATACATTGACTGTTTGCCGACGCATTGGGCAATGCGAGTGTACGCCTGTAAAATAGTCATACTATCAATGGCCTAAAGGCTTGCACGTACATCTGTAGACTGGTGTGTTAGAAAATGATATGTAAGGGACCATCGACGAGAATAATAAAGAGCACGTGTCAAGTGGCTCTTTGAATTGTAATGAACGAGTGGGACGCGTTGTGTACGTATATTATCTACTCAACGTGATAACATTGACCGGAGTTCCGGTTCAAACGTGTACGATTAAGTAAATAAAAATGTGTAATCGTATAATTCGTAATACTTTGCTTTGTTTCACCTGCACCTTAAGCCCTAATCACGTTACTGCAATACCCTTACACACGAATTCGGGCTCTGGAAAATTCCATTTCGGTGGAGCTCATTGACTGAGACTAATTAAAACTAAAAAACAAACTTATTTTTTCTTTTCTTTGAGCTTGACGGTCCTGCTGCGCAGGATTATTTAACCTCGAGGGTGTAACCACATTTATTATTATACACAAGTTTATACACTTATGTATTATGTGCACTCGACATGTGGTGCAAATCAATTACTAGAAAGATAAACGTACCCCGTGCTCATATTATATATAGAATATGATGAATATGTGTAGTTCATACAATATATATATATATACTATAATATACACCGGTTTACAAATATTTTTTTAGGTTTTTCATCATTTTCCTGGTTTTTCTCGTTTAATGGTGATACTAGAGATGATTTTAAAACGTAAATGTTGATAAAATACTATTAAGCTTCAACTTTTTTTTTGCTTTGATTCATCAATAAGACTTTATATATATTTACATGTAGAGTAGAGCAATATCACGTTTTATTTTATTTAAACTATGATGAAAACTATGATCCGGTAATAAATCATCATAGTGATTAAAAAAATGTATTTTAATATACTTATATATATTTTTTTATTATTTATTAAATTTTTTTTTTTTTGTGTAAATTAATTACTTATATCTGATTTAAAACAACGCGGTTCGATAAAATATTAATTTTTGAGTTTATTATTTTGAATATTATTGGTTATTGTTTTCAAACTAGAATACATTTTTCATTTTTACCAGTATTAAGGTTTGATTACCAACAACGTATTATTATTTTGATCTTAAATTGTAAACGTACTATGGAGAATCAGATAAGTAAAACTACTGTTGGTCTTTGATCCTTTGTTCTTAATCAACATCATAATATACGTAGACTAAAGGTCGACAAAAATTGTCTGGATTTTGACGAACGTAATATACTTTAAGTGCTCGTGTACCATATTATACATTTTACTTACGTAGAGGGATAAAACACTTTTATACAATTATGAAAAGTTTATAAGGTACTTCTTTTTTCATGCCGGATGCGCAAGCACTCGTGTTTCTATACTGTTTTATGCTACTTCAATGGCTTTATGAATTTATCATACTATATTGCACGAGATGACAATTTCATAGTTGGCCAACACCAGTAGCTTTTATAGTTTTGTTTGAAAAACATTTTAAAAGCCAAATCATGTACTCAATTTTAACAAACATGTTTTTTAATCATACGTCTTAATAAATTTTAGTATTATCAAATTTTGCCATTTACAGTATTTTTATTTATTAAAAAACACAGAGAATATATATATTAATTTCTTATTTCAAATATAGAAAATCTATTTGGAGAATAAAAGATAAATGTAATGAAAATAAACAAAAAATGTATAGTGTGCACTGTGCAGTGTGTCTCCATAAATTTAAACATTACATTATAAACTTTAGTTTTTATAAATCGCTCGTTATTAATGATATTAATTAATATTAATATGGTTAATATTAATATTTTCATGAAAATTCTGTTCGTTGGTTTCGAAAATAAAAAACAGTCAAAATACTGGTTTTTAATTCAAATTTGTTTAATTAACCGTCAGATAAAAAAATATGATATTTTACATGAAGGTCAACGTATTCGTGAAAAAAATTAATTATTTTCAATTATACGTTTAAACATTTAAAAACACAAAATAACTATTCTATTTATGTATAAATAGATAAATGAATTTATTATTTCTCTCAAGTTTTGTTTTTCGTATTTCCTCTAAATCGAAAATATACGTAAATAATTGAAAAAATAACCTGTTCAGAGTACCAACCGTATCAAATTTCACATCTAAAAAGTTACTACATGAAACTTTTGTTGTGGATTTACTTTTCGAAAGTTTGATTACAGAATAAGAAGAAATTATCATTGTAAAACCAAATATATTCCTGACTTTGTTCAAAATCAAAAGTAGGGATTGTAATTGAGGTTGGCACTAATTCAATACATAAGAGAGGCAAGGGTTAATAATATGTTAATTATAAAGTTTAGTTTATGCAAATGATTTTTTAAATTAAAGTTAGAAAGTTATTTAAAAGTTCTTGAATATTTATTGGTTAAAATACCGCATGGTTCACATTTAATATCGAAAAAAAATAAAAATGCCATGATTTTTATTATTGCTATAACATTTACAATTCAATATTTACTGTATTTTCTTTCCTATCTTTTATTATTTAAATGAATTACTATTTGTTTAATTTATAAAGTATGAAGAAATCATTCTTTTAATCGCATGTATTACAAAATATGTAAACTTCTTCTTGGTAGTTTACTCAATATTTAAAAAAAAAATACTTTACTTAACTCCTGTTTCTGTTTTTTTTTTATATGTTTATCCTGTATATATATAATTATTTATATGTTAATTAATTCATTCCAGTTATTTATGTAAAATCAACTTATTCAAATTAAAGTTGGTATAAATTAAATGAAAATCTTAACAAATGGAAACTTAAACGAACCATACTTTTAGTTTAACTCTTGTTAATTTTATTAAAATGAAGTCAAAATGCACTCAAAGATAATTTTTTTTAAATTAAAAATAATATTTATTTAATCAGTTTTTTACAAATATTAAAAAAAAAAACATTCATATTCTACACAACTACTTTTAAGATGATTTAACATTTTAAATTTTTTCAGTTTATTATTTATAATACCTTTTGCATAATAATATTTGACTGATGTTAATAAGTTCGTTTATAAGATTCTATGAAAGGATCCCGGTTTACTATCATTAAAGTATTATATTTCAAAGTCCAAATATTATATAAGATTAAATTATTTACTTTTTATAATATGAGATTTATATTGAGTTGAGTGAACATTTAAAACTACCATTATGGAGAACATATTTGTTATAAATAGTCATAATGTTTTGTGATGACTAATGATTTAATTTTTTTAATTTACGTAATTTACTGTTTATTGTATCCAATATATTAAGGGTTTATTAGAGGGTAAAACTTTTCACTGCTGTATAAAACACTGTTCAATAAATATAACAATATAAATAATTAAAAATATATTTTGTTAGTATTTCCGATATGCCGTTTACAATATTAATACTATTTATACATTAAAAATAATAATATTAAAAATTACCTGTGCACTACCGGCGAAAATTAATTTCAGTATTTACGGTATTCTATAAGGTTAAATCATGCTGTTCACTATTTTTCATTGTTTTTCATTTATAAGTTAAATTAAATTAAATAATATTATGATTTAATTTGATAAAATAAAATACATTTAAAAATGCAATAGAAAACCATTTTGTTATTTTATACTCAAGACATGAATGACGTGAATTTAATTGTATTATTATAATTGTTTAATACATTTGACGAGTAATATTTAAAGAACTTTACATTTTTAAAATAAACACTCAACAATAATTAATTATATTTTAGTTTTCGTTATTAAAAAAAAATAAATAAATAAAATATAATTGGTATAATTTATTTTGTAGTGTTAATACATTTTTTTATTGCTTATAAAGTACGATGATATGAATTGTATTCCAAGTTGATATATTTGTAACTAAAATAAATATATAAAGTATTTTTGTTTGGTAGTTGATACACTAAGATTATGAGAAAATATATTTAACTTTTGATAATCAGTAACTATAAATATAATAACTATTACTAAAAATGTTTGTGCAACGAATTATAGGAATTTGATTAATAGATATTTAATAATTAGAAAATAAATTCTTGTCTTAAAATTATTTATAATTTTATTTTTTCGACTATTTTTAAGTTGATTGTTAATTTATTAACATTTACTTTACCGTATATACACTACAAATATATCGTTAAAGTATATTTTGACAATTTAGTAAAAGTTTTTCAAACTATTCGACATAACTGTATTATTGTTCATTTCGAACAAGCCATGATATAAGAGTTTAATATACTTTTTTAAAAAATAATTATAGTTTCTGGACAATGAATTTAAAAACTATTCTTAAATAAATATTTAATGTTTAATCTGCTCTCATTATATTTATTTCAATTAGAAGTTTTGATAGCTAGTTTAACTATTTTTCATTACAATAAAATTAATTTAAAAATAATGATTTTTCATATTTTTTCAGTCAAAATGCTCCTACTTTAAGCTCCTAGTAATTCTAAAAATAAAAAAAATATTATTTATTTCATGTCATATTTCAAAACGGTATAATTGTACAACACTATACGACATCAATTGGTGATTGTATGAATACATCCTTTAAAACCACTTATTGTATTCTTAAAAATAATTTTTTTGGTCATTAGAATTCCTTTCTTCTTAATTTACAAAAAAAAAAAAAGAACTCGAATAAGATAAAAATAATAAGAAAACTACACTGCAGTTTTTTGTTCTTGCTTTATGATAACTATAGAATATTATTACTGCTTTAGAGTTTAATTTTATCTAAGAACATAAGAAAAAAAAAAAAATCACTTGATCATGACTCAAGATCATAATATAATATTCATATTTATGTAAAGAGAAATAAATTGAGTTTAAATTATTTTTAAGATAAAAATTTGACCATAAATTTGAGTTGTAGCTGTTTAATTTTTATATTTATTTATCTCCGTTAGGGATGTGTACATGCTGCTTTTACAAATGTTGCTATTCTATGTGATATCAAAACTTCTTGAGTTGTAAATAATTGTTATTGATGGTGTATAAAACAGTTCCCGTTGTAAACGAATGGCATTCAGAAAAATAATTATTTATTTATTTTCATGCGAATATATTATTTTCACTATCAAACGTTTGACATAATCAAAGTTATCATTTACTTCGCTTGAGCTGTACGTTCGAAACACATCATTAACGTTCTATATTTTATCAACAGAAAGAGAATGTGATGAACTACCAAACCCGGAGCATGGCGTGGTGCAAATGACTGGAAGGCTATTTAACGACAAAGCTACTTACAGCTGCGAAATCGGATACCAACTGATTGGACGTGATCATAGAACTTGTCATGCCACGGGTTCATGGTCCGGTGCGGAACCATATTGTAAACAAAGCGGTAAGTATAAATTATTTTACCTACTTACACATATGTTATTAGGACTATCAACTATACCATTATACGAACAAATATGAAACGAACTCGTTGGTATTTTAAAATCTATGATGTACAGTAGAAGCCGCTTATTAGGAACGCGGATAATTGGCACAATCGCGTTATTGAAACAAAATGCCCCGTGACGGACCGGCCGTATATTAAAACATTGAAAATAAATCGGTTTGTTGAAACATCGCATCGGTTATTTGAAACAATTAGACGAAGATCAGTTGACATAAACACCGATTATCTTTGCTGTCGTTAATTTTTTTTTTTTTTACTGTACGTTATCGTAAGTATAGTACCTATACATATAAGAAGTGCGAGTTATTAAAATTATACGATGCGCTTCCAAATATTACTTTACGTGGTACCGCAATTCGTTTAAACGTTTCTCATTTCACATTAAATAGGATTTTAAAAAATCGTGGACAATGAAAATACATTTGTACATTTACTTTTTGAAATTATATATTTTTAATTTTTATTTATTTTTTTTTCATAGTAGGTATAAATAAAACCAATCGCTTATTAGAAGCAATCGGTTAATTGACTCATTTTACCTTGAACCCAAAGTGTTTCTAATAAGCGGCTTCTACTGTTTGTAATCCAAACTTAAACTGTTTAAGTACTACATTTAATAATTTATTGTTTAATCGTACCCGTTAGTATCTTGTCCTATATGTTCAAACTAGGCTCAATAATGTTAATCATCAGTAGGTAAATTTATATGATAATAATCATGTTTTCATGATTTCTCTATTCTAGTGTGTTATGGCATTTTTTTGATTTCATTAAAGATTTTTAAATAAGTTTAGCTACTGCTGCATATTTGCACGTGGCCGTATACCAACCAAACTGAAAAATAATGTACAAAATTAACTAAATGAGCTCTATTTAATTCAAAAATTTTGCTATTTTAAATTGCTAAGCCATTTTAATTGAAATGCACGTTTGTATTTTCTAGTATTGTAAATAAGAAAATAATACTCAGAATTAAGGGATTATACATTTCGTAAATTATTTTTTTGTATACTATATGCAAGCATATTAAATATAATTCAATGTATGTGTTATCATCGGAAAATCATTGATTTTTGTTTTATTTCTGCTGTGCGAATATTTAATTCAAATGGACAATCATTAGCCGTAAGATTTTAAATAACCTATTAATGAGCTCTACAATATCATCACTAGATTCATAAGATTTCATGAAAAAAATTATAATTAAAACTATCTATACATATATTATTTATTTGTAAATATAATTAATTATACAATTATATACAATTTGTATAATAAAAATTCTTTGAATCAATTGACTTTAATCGTGTCGCATTTACTGTTATATCTCACGAACTAAACTTATCAAAATTATAATTTATCAAACATACAGGTTTGTGTAGACGTAAAATATAATATACAAAAAAACCAAAATGAATTGAGTTTAATTCAATTATTATACATATTATGATTAATTATTATTATGCTGAAAATGTTTCGCTAAAAATGTACAACAGCTTATTGGATATTTACTATGTATATTGATGTAGGTACTATATTTAATGATTTTTTCCAATAACCTTTTAGCTCCCTGTACATGTATTCCTGTCAATGGAATACTATTTTAATATCACTCCTCAAATTATTTTAAATGTATGCAGTTATCAAGATTACAAAGCACAAATTCTGCATAATGGCCAAAAGATCATCTGATAGAAAATTCAATTATTCGTAAATTTTGAACCACAGTTTAACATTACAAGGCAAGGAGTTTGTATATTCACTCAAAAACATAATCTTAGGAATATATCTTATACTATTAGTTATGAAATTATAAAAATCATTCTTATTAATTAAATATGGAATAATATAAGTATATGGGCAGGTATGAAATTAGAAGCTAAAAGTGAATGCCACTTTTCGTGAAACCCAACTAAAGTCAAACTGTCAAATATTGTCAAAGGGTCAACTGTCAAAGGGGTCTTTATTTCATATTATAAAAAAACTGCCTTCATAGAAAAATTATTAAACTATCTTAAACGCGCTACCGTAAATAGTTAAATATTATATTAAATATAGTAACATGTTGATATTAAATATAGGTAATTTTTTATTTTTAAAACAAATTTATCTCAATTAAGCTAATTAACATAGTTCCTTACAATAGATGTAAATCGGTACCATTATTATCGAAAATATAGTTTAAAGTCAATTTACAATGTTTTGTAATCAAATTTTTATCATAAGCAAATTTGATATTTACAATAGGATTAAAATAGCATGATTAATGTGTTGAGGAAAAAATCCACTGGTAACACCTCTTTTGCTAATTTAGTAAATCGTCACCATTTTTGTTTTAATCTGCGTGGTAAATATTTTAGAAGGATAGCGATGGACACAAGGGATGAGTAATGCTATGCTTAAATTTTTGGTTGAAAAGTTTGTACCCTGTTTTGGTTAGTTCAATGGTAGTATTTATTTTTAAACCCTTGAGTAGGGAAACATTAAAAACGTGCCATGGGGCTTTGTTTATTAGCCTCAACGTAATTGCTTGAAATGCCTGAATCGGCCTGAATCGGTGTTTGAGGGCTTGGCAGGACCCCAGATTCTGATTCCATTAGACCAAATTGGTATTATAATTGACTTATATATAATTATTTTGTTTTAAATTAATGTTTTGGATTTGAAGAGTAGACGGAAGAAATTGAGTCTATTGTTCACTGATTTTTTTTTCTTTTGAAGTATATATATTTTTTTAATTATCTGAAATTGATAGATGTATAATATAATTTTTAAAATCAGTTTATTCTTTTAAAATATTATTAAAATTATTTTTCTTTATTTAATTGTGTATATGTAACTCTTCTAAACTGAATTAATGTAAATGTTAATTGGTTGTTTGATATTTCTATGTCTATATTGATATCAAAATTTATTTTATGGTTATTTACTAAAATATGTGTTGAACAAGTGGCAATATTTTTTAATTTTATTTCACATAAATATGTTCTTTATTCTTACAATTAGAAATATTAAATACCCAAAATAGCATTTACATTAATTCAGTTTTAGAATAGTTATTCTTACAAAATAAAATAAAGATAAATTATTTTAATATTATTTTAAATGTACAAACCAATCTTAAAAATAATATCTTATATCAACACATTTTAGATAATAAAATATAATTATAAATATAAATGATAATCAAAATATTTATACTTCATAATATATCTATGACTATTAAGAAATCATTTGAAATAAGTTTTTCTATTAAAAAAATCATCTCCATATAAAACGGTACGAGTCATTTAATCGAAAGCCTTTCGGTCGACGGTTTAGTGATCGATAAAATATGATCGAATCGTTTTAAAGTCGAAAATTTTATGAATATAGTCGAAATATTTTGTAGCTGAATTGGTTGAAATGAAAAAAAATCATCAGATTTTCGATTACTTTATCTAATATTTTTATAGATATAACCCGTAGCTTTATCGTATAAGTATTTACTAGTACAGTGTTCATCGACTGTTCAGTATACGTTATCTTAAATACAATTTTTATTTTTTAGTTTTATTTTTTTTATTTATTAATATGAATTAATTGATATTGTTCTTTGTATTCAAGGACAAATGTTTTTAAATATAAATAATTTCGTACATAAAAAAATAAAGATATGGTACATAAAACAGCTGGAAAAAATAACTTCAAATTATATATTTTTTAACCATGATATATTTCAATTACATAATTGTCGATCAAAAATATGTTCGAATAGATGACATTTCGATCACGAGAATTTCGGCCACTAAATTCTCGACCATATCACCTCCATCCATATAAGGCGACCAATTTTTCTCAATGTATTCCTATCTTTATTTGTTCATATTTAGTCATGATTTGATTGATTTTGTATATAACTGATGATGCATTTTGAATTCGAAACTGATTGTACATTAAAAATATAATAATACTCCACGTTAAGCATTTATTTATTTATTCATTTCTATAAATATTAACTATTTATTTATGTATTTGTTTACGAATGTTAACCCTTTACACTAATTTTTATTTTATTATTTATGTTGCAAGTCGGTATTTTGATATGCAATCAAGTAACAATAAATATACACTATACATTTTAACATTAATCTTTGAATAAGTAATCCATGTCCCGAAGTCAAGAAATTTGATAATTTTTATATGATATCAACTAGTAAGGCGTAAAGGAACAAAAAATAATGTAATTATCATATTTCACAGCAATCTTTTAAATTGTATGTATATATTTTTCTCTACCAAAGTGAGTGGAAAAGCATTGAAGACATTTAGGAGAAACTATAATATATTAAAACATTGTTCAATAATAATCTAAATATTATAAATATAAATTCGTTGATTATATTGACATTATTTTACAGTGTTTTGCAAAACTCCACGAACAATCGATAATGCAATCAACAATGCCTTTGCGGATCAGCAAACATTCGATGTTGGATCTGAGGTTGAGTATCGTTGTAAAGACGGGTTTACAATGAGAGGATTTGCTAGAGCTAAATGTTTGGCAATGGATATATCAGCTTCGTGGTTTGGACCCGATATAACGTGCGAACGTAAGTGTTTAGAAATATATTCTCCTTTCTCTTCTTCTTCTCTCTCAGCTTTCTCTCAACTATTTGGGGTCGGCTAACTTTATCCTAAACAAATATAGATGTATAGGTATACATAAAAACTAAAAAAAATACTAAATAAAAATAATGGCAACCTATGTGAAATTAAAATTTGAACTATACTTTATAATTTTCTACATTATTACTGCTTAATTTATATAAAATATGACCCTTTCCTCGACAGCGTTATAATTTTAAAATCACATATAATTATTGATCTATAAGATGATCTATTTGATTTTATAAAAACGTGATTATTTTATTTAATACGTTTAAAGCAGAGGTAGGTAACCTTTGAAACCATGCGGGCCATATTTTTTAAAATTTTTCATCGAGGGCCGCATTAATAAAAAAAAATTGTACATATGTTATAATACTAATAATTTTATTCCTATTATATTTAGTTATTTTACATGGAAATATAAGTATTAGATTAGATTACGACCTAGATTACGTTCTCCCTCGTACCTTATCTCACTCTAATAGTCATGATTCGATTTTATTTATTACAATTTAAAATATAAAATTAAAATTTTAAACCACCTTGAAATATATTTGGAGGGCCACGCGTTGCAGGTGCCGATTTAAAGGATAGATACCACGTATTTATTTTAGTGTAAATGGTATGACAAAAAAAGTTTCCCAACTGATTTAGTTTTTTACAGATTCAAACTTTATAAAAAAAAAAATGTTCTTACTTAATTACAAATTTTAAAATGGTTCAGAATATTTAAAGTTATTAACAACAAGAAATTATACGGGTTATGCAATCAACTATTTAAAACACAATGTTTATATGCATGTAAGCACTTTGATTATAAACTACACCCTTGTTAAAAGATACCATGATTTATTTAACTAGTTATTTCGGATGATTTAACAAATATAATTTATTTTAAAAGTTATTTTTAATTTATATATATATATATATTTAAGCTTACAAAAGCGTTTAAAATTTAGATTTCATTTAAATATCAATAAATTAATCTTATTCTATCCAAATGATTAATACAATTTTTGATATAATGTCAACATCACTGAACTAAAACTGCAAACTTGTGAACTATATCGTTATAAGCCTTTAAAATAAAAACATTGATCAAATAATTCATTAATCATTGTTATAATTTCAGCGAGGACTTGCGAAGCCCCAGCAGTAATTCCCAATGGTTGGCATCAAGGTGACTGTTCAGATTTCGGCTGTCGACTATTTTACAAATGTTCCGAGGGTTACGAACTCACCGGAAAATCGGAACGTCTCTGCCATTCGGATGGATATTGGGTGCCGAAAGAATTACCAACGTGTGTGCGTAAGTACTTCAATTCCGAGTTCTTGTTCGGTCGTCGTCTGCCGACCTGTGACGATCTTTCACGACACTGTTTTACACCGCAAATCATAATGAAAACCCCTCTCGTGCCCGTTCCAATAGATCGTGTACGCAAAAATCGACTATACTTGGTGTACAATTTTTTTGTCCGGTGGAATACGAATCCCAACAAACTCGGTTCGTTGGTTTAACCCGTTCGGCCTACGTGAATTCGTGCCATATTCGCTCGTTGAATAGTATAACGTACCTGCACCAATCGCAAAATCACTGTGAAATGTACTCCAGGCGGTTTTGAACGCGTTACACGTAACACAAATATTATTATTAGTGTTCTACGAATCCGGTATTAAGATTCAAACCCCGAGACTAGACGTAAATAAGTTCAGGCGAACAACACAATACATATCGTTTAATCCGCAGTAATTATAGTCAACGACTTCTATCACATGGATAATAATCGCGATATCAGAGATATTATACTAAGCGGTTAATTTTTAATAGTAGTAGTATTAAACGAAGTGTTTTTCCGCGCATAACTTTTGGTTTAACCTACGTTCAGTTACTGTTTGGCGTTGTTTTCGCGTTTGTTGTGGTTTCAGCGGTTGACTGCGGTCCTCCCGAAAACCCGTACAACGGAAACGCGGTATTCACGTCCACGTCCTACAACTCGGTAGTATCATACGAATGTAAATACGGGTATATACTATCTGGTGAACCGACTAGGAGGTGCGGTGCGGACGGCAAGTGGTCAGGCACTACGCCAACATGTCAAGGTAAATGTAAAAAAAAATTGAGAAATTTAAGGTGGAAAAATGCAATAAACGATTTAGAAAGAAATTTCGTATTTAAATTCGAAAAAAAATAATATTAACTTGCTACGTTTTTCAAATCGATTGTTCTGACTCTTTTTAGTATACACTATACTTGGATCATTTATTTTTCAGAAAAATCTTTTCTTATTGAAATTAAAAATATTCAAATGTATCGATCTGAATTATACGAACAAAACATTTTCTTCGAATGTCCATGCTTTGATTTAAAAATCATTATTCGTCAGTTCCTATTTAGATTTTCACTCGCTAATCATAACGTTCAACCATTTGGATGATTGAGTCTTCACGTTTCCACATGCCAACTATTATGGCTCGTAAGTGTAACCGCGCTGTATCGACTCTGATTGATTTGAATACCACTGTCGAAGATTATTTTAGGCTGTGTAATTATTTTACAATGTTTTAAAAAAAAAAAACTTATAACAGTATAATTATTACTGCTATAGATTTTATACATTTTTTTTTTTAGAAACATACGACTTCAACAAACTAGTTATAGAGCACTAATTGTTTTTATTATTATCATATATTTGGATATAATTTGAGTTTGAGAAAGTCTGATAAATCGTGGTTCACTTTGCTTTCACTGGCTGTACACAGTTTAAGTTTTTATTAATTTTTTTGAACCCAAAACAATAAAAATGTAACGATAGAGATAGATTGCGGATCTCCGGGAGAGCTTCATAATGGTTGGCTAGAGAACACAGAAAGCGGCACTGGTCTAGGCGCAACGATTATTTACCGATGTCAAGACGGAATGCTTCTTGTAGGGAACTCTTCAACAGTGTGCCTTGCCGATGGACAGTGGCGATATCCACCACCGCTGTGCCTAGGTAAGTTTTTCTTCAATAGCAATCACGATAACTGAGTCATGCTGAATTTATGTACTATGTAGTAATGGTTATGCACAGAAATACAGTGATATGTATTTATACGAGTAAAACACAATTATCGCTCTTAAAAAAAAAAAAAAAAAAAAATGCAATCATTCGTAGATTATTGTAAACGGAACGATAATACACCGTTAAAATATTTTAACTTTGTTAATATTATTGTCGTAGTAAATTTTTCGTTCGAACATCAACACCAGAATGGCTCCTTTATCGTGAGTGTGACTATTGCTGACTGGGTAATTTCCATTAAGCAACCTCCGTTTGCCAATCATTGGCAACTCAGTTTTTTTATCTTATAGCGGTCTTAATTACACGTTTGGTTGATTCCGTGTATTTTACAGCTCCATGTGTTGTGCCAGTTGTCCAACAAGGTCACGTTAACATCACCCGCGCAAACAATTCTACTCCTTACATGCCGAAAACCGATGGTCCCATCTTAGCCAAACACGGTGACAAACTGTCGATAAAATGCAACGGAAAATACGAGCCAGCGAGTGGAAACATCGATCTCGCTACGTGCAACAACGGTACATGGACATACATACCAAAATGTGAACCAGGCAAGGCATATCATTTTGTGATCATTATTTTTTAAACTCTATAGTTGTAATTAGTCCGGATTTGATTGTGGTTAGTAAACAGTATCAACACAAAGTTAACATATTTATTTACCTTTAAATATTTGTTTGCGTTTTAATTTTACAATAAGATTTGTAATTAGATCAATTTCAGTTGAAATATTTTGTCTTTTAAATGTATAAAATTGGTTGTACTTCGTCACGGCTTTAGTGCCTATTTTAATTATTTAAACTAATTATCCATATTAATTGTTGATGAACTACTTCAGACGATGATATCTAAAAATGATATATTTCTCTACTTGATAATTATTGACTATTGAGTAGAGATAATTTTAGTTTAAATTTATAATATTTAATAATTGATGACAAAACGAATTAACCTTGAATTTTAGTTAGGTATTGAGAAAGTATTTATATACTAGCAAACTTTAGAAATGATAAATTATAAATGGATCTAAGGTAGAAATTATTTGTGCTTAAATAATAGGTCCTTTGCAACGGTCTCTTTTAAATCTATTATCTTGTTGTAAAATAATTTTGGCTTAAAGTAATTTACATTATTTATGCGTTGGTAAAATAAAATTTCTAAAATTATTAAAAGAAAAGTATTGAGTAAAAGTGTTAAGTATTATTGTTATCTCTAATAGTTTATTATATAGATTATTAACGTAGATGTTTATGAACCAAAATTTTATTCAGAATGTTGAACATGTAATAATTCATAAATACAACTTTACAAAAAAGTTTAATAAAAAATTTATTGTAGAATTAAGCTCATTGAAATATTTAAATTACAATTTTCAGCTCATTGCAAACGTCTACCTCTGATTCCAAAAAATGGCATAGTTTTGGCACCTCGAATGGGTCATGGAGCCAAGGCAAAATTCTCATGTCGAGACGGCTATACATTGGTGGGGAACCGATACATAGAATGTAGATTTGGAAATTGGTCTGGAGAAACTCCAAAATGCGAAGAAGGTACTGTATATTTTACTAAACCGTATGAACTCTTTTTGATATTAAAAAGTAGACTTTTTGGTATTTTTCAGTTTATTGCACTTTTCCTGGATATATTGAGCACGGTAAAGTTTTGCTGGTTGGAAGCATGGGTGTTTATGATTATAGACCTTATGTCCGCAAGATAAAAAATAATAAACAAATTGCGTTTGAGTGTGATCGAGAATTTGTAATTGAATCTGGACCTGTAGGTGCGACTTGTATTGGTGGAAAATGGAGCCCTGGATATCTTCCAAAGTAAAATGTTTATAAAAACTAAAAAAAAAATTAAATCTTAAGTTTATATTTAAAACTGGTTTTAAATAAATGTTATCATAATGACAATAATTATAGTGATTGAAGTTTCCAATCTAATTTTTAGGTGCGTGCCATCAATACATCCAAAACTCAGACTAAGCAGATCTATTAAGAATGATACTAATCTAGATGACTTGATTACGGAAAAACCAAGTTTTCCTCAAATCGACAGTTTAATTACTTCTATCAAAACTTGGTGGACAAGGAGTAAACGTGCATTATCTGCACAAAATCAACAAGTTATGAAAGCCAAACAGACTTCTAATAAAGATCAAACTGCTAAAAATCCAGGAGTCAATAGAGGATCTAGAGGTCGTGAATCTGGAGATTTATCGGTTAAAGATTATGATACCGAAGATGGTAATTCTACAATAGACGGAGAAAGAGGTCCTCACAAAGGTTCCAAAGGAAAGGGCAAACATGGAAAACGAAAAGGTACGGTGTATATAAATTATTAAAATTTACATAATCTCTATAAATCTTATTTTTTCTTATTTATTTATTTTTTTACAGTGGGTCCATGCGAACCTCTGAAGAATAACACTAATATGCATATAGAAATTATAAAACAAGGAAAGCACGCAAATATCACTCACTCACACGGGACTCTACTGAAAGTGACATGTGATCACGGATTCCAACCGACCGTGGTCAATGGAACTGCGAAATGCTGGAGAACTCGTTGGAAACCAGGAAAACCAGATTGCAAACTCAGTTAATTTAAAATAGAATAGTTTTTATATTACGAGTAATCTATATAGAATTTCAATCGCATTTACAGAACCTTGTTTAATACCATATACGGCAAATGGATTCTATAGCAAAGTGGAACCTACATACTTAAACGTAACCGAAAGTACTGAACTTATGGATGGAGAAGTGGTGACTATTACATGCTACCCTGGATTCAACTTAAAAGGTTCTTCGAGAATGGAATGCATAAAGGGTGACTGGGACGTTGGTACTAATGTTCCTGAGTGCACACCTGGTAAAATAATTCAAGAACTATAGAATTAAAAAATGAATTACTATGATTGATTTAATTTCAGCCCCTTGCGAGTTACCTGCAATTATCCATGGACAATATTTGCTCGGATATAGAGCTGGCCTTACGATAGCTAATGGATCATTCGTAACATTTCAATGTGATCCAGAATTCATAAAAACTACATTAGTTTCCATAGAATGTGTTTTGGGACGTTTAGTTCCCAAGGTTCCTTCTTGTAAAAGAGGTACATTAATATTTTTTCTCTTGGTCGTATACTACGAGTAGTACGACGCTTATTCATTAATCGCTCCATGTTTATAGACGGTGGATTATTCGTTACCGGTGGAGATATTTTGAAAAAAAGCGAATTGGGTACCATTGATCTATTATCTGGGCTTCGAGGATCGTGTGGCCCACCAGAAACGGTTCATGGATCAATGGTGTTCAGAAATGGTGAACTACTAAAAGAAGCAGAAAAAAGGTAAATTATATTGAGCATTACAAGTAACAGTGTTAACGGTGTTACAAATCGTTTTACGTGTATTTCGTTTCCAAAAACAAAAGTTTTCCCGATGGAACCGAAGTGACGTTTAATTGTATCGGAAACATAGTAGACGAAAAAGTGACTTGGCGAATAAGATGTGAGGATGGGAACTGGATTGGGAGATCGTTAAATTGCAGTGAGTCGATTAAGTTTATTTTATACATTCGTTAAGATATACATATTAATAATCAAGTTTTAGCAAAACCCGTCGAAACTACGAATTCTACTGTGGATAATACAACTTGTATGTTCAGAAACAGTGAGCCTAACGTTGTGACATTTATAAGCGATACGATGATCACAAATGAGCTTACAGAATTCAATGCAGGAACGGTTTTGGTAATTTAATAATTAAAATAGAAATAGATTTAAATAATTTCACAACGCACTCGTATCAGGTTTCTCGGTGTTCGGATATTGGAAAATATGCAATGGAAGGATCCAACAGACGAGTGTGTTCAAATGGCGAATGGACCGGACAGCGTCCGGTTTGCTTTGGACTAAACCAGGAAAACGATTACGCATGTATGTTTTGATAGTTTAACTTGTTTTAAATTTATGTTTAATGTAATTTTTTCCCAGTAAAAATATTTCATCGTTTTTCCATTAAACATTAGCGATTCTAATCTACATCAGAAACTCTTATTATTTTACTTCTGGTTGAAGAATATTTTTGAATTACAATGTGAATGAATGAATATTTTTATTAATTTATCATCCAAATCATATCAAAAGTATTATTTATTTGAATAAAATCGTTATTTATTGTATTATCATCATGGTTGTCATGAAAAATGTACAATTTTCGTGGGAATACGTTGTGTCCACGCTTATATTATGTAGAATTATTATAAAATGTAAAAATAAAGTAGCGTAGTACTTGATTGTGTATTGAATTTGGTTTTAAGTGGAAAAACCGCCTACCATACTATTCCGCCATCAGCTTGGACCAATAGCACAGAGCAACGAAGGACGACTAGTCGTGTATCCCGGAACAATATTGCATATGGAGTGTTTGTGGATTAAGAGATTTGGAACTCCGAAATGGAACGTTAGCCACTCGTTTCGGTAACGTGAATTATATTTTGTAGTACATTCCCCGAATAGATTGTCGATGATCTTAATTCCACCATGTCTGTGTGTTGATCGTAGAAAATATCCAGAAGGTTGGACGACCGATCCAGGCAGAGATCCGGATCTCGAGTATCGGTTGAGTATTTACCATGCAAGTAGAGACGACTCAGGAGTATTTTCTTGCATAACTCCCACGCGACACACACATTCGGTCGAAATAATCGTTAAAGGTTTATTATTATTATTTATTTATTTATTTTTTTTTAATAAACCTACAATAATGTTCCGTTGTTAATAAGTGAATTGTCATGTTATGAACTATTATAGCCGTGCACTGTCCTTCGATACCATCAAAACGAAATTTAATCATTGGTTCACAAAACACGAAACTAAACTCTCGAGTAAAGTTTTCCTGCGCTAGAGGCAATAATCTAATCGGGGTTTCTGAAATCGTGTGTTTGCCTTCGGGTAACTGGAGTGATCCAATCCCGTCATGTGCGGGTAAGTGTAACAACTACTTTTCGTTTTGTACCCAAATAAAACTATTTGCAAAGGCTAAACATTTTATTTAAAAGTTACATTGTTTTCAAATGATCATGAATGTACGTAAATTGTTTTCTTGTAGTCATAGAATGTGAAAAAATCGATAACCTGACCGATCCGAATTTACGAATAGCTGTGCTCAGCCGTCAAGTAGGTGGTGAAATAATGTTTAGTTGTATGCAAGGGTTTGGACTCGATGGGCCTACACACTCTACGTGCCTACCGACTGGAGAATGGGAGCAACCTTTCCCGACGTGTGCAGGTCTATAAATAATTTAATCAATTATTGTTGTAATTGTATAGAACGTGTCATCACAATAAATACGATTAGACTTTAAAATAGTTACGCATGATTAGGGGAGGTTATCGAATTTTCGCGGGTACTCAGTGACTTCGAAAAACTCTGATCTCTCCCCTCCCACCACCACGCCCAGAACCCACGCAATCGATTTCGGGCCCTAAGTGTAATTGGTGTGTTGTAGCGGTCACTTGTCCTTGGCCAGGAGACCCACCGCACGGTTACGCGGCCGTCTCGCAAAACTCGTACCGGCCCGGCGAACACGTGTCTGTTAGCTGTGAACCGTACTACATACTCGACGGTCAGCCCAAACTTATTTGTCAGGACAACGGAGAGTGGTCAGCGCCAATGCCAATCTGTAAGTGGGAAGACGGATACACACGTGCTATTTGTACAAATAGGTTTAGCGACTTCGAACAAATGCTGCAAATGTCTCGGGGGGGGGGGCGTGTCATGACGGATCATCTCCTGGCCAAAAATGATAACCCCATCCGCACGTACGTATATATATGTGCAATGTACATATGTATACGGTACATGTATATATATATGAACATTTGAACATTTGAACTTGAGCATATATCGCGTATAATATGTATGTGTATACAAAATATATATGATGTATGTATATACTATATATTATATTGTATTATATCATATGTGAATATGTTCACGTGTGTATATATGTATGTGTGTGTGTGTGTGAGTACGCACATATACAGACCATGCTTTTACGATCACGTTCGTCCTCTAATATTTTCAAAGTCGCTTTTCGCTTGGTATCCGCGCGACAACGTTTTCAATAAAGTTTTTCCTAAAACCGCGCACTTTATACCGTGTGTCGCAGGTGTTCAAGCTTGTCCGTACCCGGGCACTGTGATCCGTGGCCGGATGTCTACGGTCAAATTCTACTACGCCATCGGTGACGTCATCTCGTTTAGCTGCGACGAAGGTTTGAAGATCAAAGGCGCTTCCGTGTTGAGGTGCCTAAAACACGGGAAATGGTCGAATTCCATACCGACGTGCGTGCCCAAAAACGACACTCAGCGTTAAACTCGCATTTCTATCCGTTACACCGCGATAGTTATTACCTATCATTAATTATTGTAATTGTTATTTTGGATCTCCTGAATAATCTTTAGGTTAAAGTGCGTACGTGCATCTCGCGTTTCCCAATGCCGTATTACTTTTTATCATACGAACCTAACGATAACGGTTGCATTTTAAATACCTCAAAATGTTCACCTAGTCTGTACACTGTTCACGTCGGTCAAGATAATCTCTTTCGACTGTTTTTTTAGCTGCTTTCCGACTGTTTCACGGAGCAATTGTTTTGAACAGTTCATGTGACCAAATATTCAATTCGAACGACTAATAAAATCATTAATTTACTAAATACGGATCGGTAAAACTATTAATCACATTTAGTGGACAGTGTACGCACGTTGGATGTTCAGCACATATTTTGGAAATCTTATGTCGTTCATGTATGATTTATTCACACGAATATTCAGACTGCTAGGTACCTGAACATTTTGCGGATTTTTAAATGGTCTTAATCAAAATCGAGTTTTATAATAATATCGTAACGTATCTAACGGTAACTATAGTCGCATATACGTACATAATTCCCTATTTCTGATTGTATAATGTAGTTATATTCGTAAAGGTATCATCATATTATATAATATATTGACAATAATTTTATCAAAATATGATTTTTAAAATTTTCAATCTAATATATCGATAAGATTTTAGAACCTAACCTAATGTTTCTTAAAATCTGTTATTAAAAATCGTATAGATTTTTGGACGTATAAATTTTATAAGATTAGCAATTGATGTATTCTTAATAATAATAATATATTATTCACGTTAACATCTTGTAGTATTATTTATTTGTTTTTTCATCTTATTTTAGTGTTATTGCTACTGTCGCACAATGTATAAAAATAACGTCCATGAAGTTGGCCCCCGCCCCTTTGGGGTCCATATATACTATTGGTATTGATCCATTCTTAGTACATTATTGGACTCAACATCAAATTATTATTTATAAAGAAGCTTGCAAAAACTATTGTAAGCTATCAAATTATGCTACTGGTTCTTTAGTAAAAAAACTTAAACGTTCATCGTTAAGATTACAATCAAATCATATATTCTTATATGAGGCAGTAGTAAGTATCAGTTTAGGACATAGCATGGCGGTAACACAAATGTTATCAGAGAAACAATATACCCTAAAAATTTTTTTATGGTTGAGTGAATGGATACAGTTTGGTATTCGTAGTCCTGATTAAGTTGTATGTGATTATTCAAAAGCATTACTTGCAGCAGTTTCGAGAGCTTTTTTCAACGGCAGCAGCATAAATTGTGTAGAAAGTTGTTTCATGACATTAATGGGTCACGAAGAACGTTTGCCATGTTGTTTCATTCGTATACCTAGATGTTGCGCATGTGATAAAAATATTTTGCCGATTGAAATGTCTCACTGGTGTAAGAAATACAACTCTAAAAGAATTTTATGTAAGAGCATTGCGGCTTCTCTTATCATCAGATACTCATACTGAGTTTAGTATTAATTTGGAAGCAACACTGTAGTTTTGAGCGAAACTGATGGATGGATCGAAAAAGAAAATTCTAATAAAACCCCGGCCGAAAAAAATAGAGAATTGATATTGAATAAAATAAAAGGATTGCCTGAACATAATGACATCATATATGATTTACAAGGTACTGATGATAATACAATTATAGAAGACAATAATTGTGAAATATTGTGTTCAAATAATGTAAACCAGTATTTATGAGCAAAGCAAAATTAATTCTTTAGTAAAAGGTGATCGGTTATCGGCATACTATCTTCCAGAATTAGCCAACCATGTACTACGTATTTGTAAAGATTTCCCTTTATGGACAAATATTATGCAAACAATTTTTAAATCACCATACACTAATGGAAGTTCTGCTGTAGTTGAAAACGATTTCAAACAGCTGAAAACTCAAATTCTCAGATCTGATAATCGTCCTATGAGTGTAGATAGATTTATTATAACTCATCTAAAAAGTATCGAATCTAATGCAAAACTGGTAAGAAGTTCTCAGATTCGAGACTTTTTAATGAAACAAAATAATGAAATTAATCAGTTTTCATCCTCTTATAACTCCATGATTCCTACAGAATCAAATAACAAACGTGTACGTGCACCAATAGATGATTTAATTATAAATGATATTAACGATTCAGATTCAAACGATGCAAGTCCATTAAGTCCAATAATTCCAATACCAACCAACAGTTATAGTGTCTATAAGCATTCTAACAACGATCTTAACTCACTCAATATGAATAATGATCTAAATTCTTCAATAAACTCAGTCTTCTCTCAATGCTGTTGAAAATTAGCGTGGTTATGGAGAGGATACAATAATTTGTCTGGTACCTATTAAATATGAAAAACAAAGAACAGCTAAATATATGAATTCACATCGAGAAATCGAAAGAGTTATTAGTATTCCGTCAACACGTTCATCATTGGATACTCTACTTATAAATGGTAATTTATCTACACCAATACGATATGACAAAAATAAATATCTATTACATAATACATGCCCATTTGATTCAGTTTCATCAATAATATTAATGGCATACATTGATATTACTATATACAAAGAATTTATTCACAAAAGTAACAATAAAATGTTACGTTTTTGTAAAGAATTAGCTGATAATAAAACATAAAAAAAAAACCTACATTGAACGATTTGTTCTATTAAAAAGCATTTTCGATGAAGATTTGAATGTTACCAACATAAAACTGATTAACACCAAATGTAATGTTTCATTTATAATTACAAAATTACTCAAAGATGAATTATCGGCTGAAGAGTACATTGCATGTTCAAATAAACAATGTAAAAATATTTCAAAAACTTACAGTTGCCCAACAATTATAATGCAATTAAAAGGAAATGGATTTAATTCATTACAATCAAGTCTTATCCAGAACATAGAAGAAAAAACAAATTAATGCCAAGAAGAATTGTGTTGTGGAGTCATCAGTTCATTAAGAATCTTAAGGTATCATTTGTTCATTGAAACCGATATATTTACTGACAAACAACAGTTTAATTTGAAAGATTTTCCAGTAAATCTCAAAATAAAAACGCAAAGGTTAGTATAAATATTATATGTTAATAAGTATATAATTTATTCATTTTGACCAAGTTGAAATTCAACACTTGATATAATTTCATCCAACTAATAATTATACATAATATTTGTAGTTACATATTTTACGGGGCTATAGCATTTAGTGGACATTACGTAGCATATATTAGAAGATCAGAGAAAGAATGGGAACTTCATAATGACATTTTTAAAAAAATTATTAAGTTTTGAAATACGAAGAACAAAAATACAATTCCATGTCTTCTTGTGTATATAAGGTCAAACTAAAAAGTTTGAAAAACTTATAGGAGAAAAGAGTTTTTATAAAGATTTAATATAATATAGGTTACTACGTTTATTTATTAATATTATTAATTATTATTTACATAAAATTATTATTTAATTTTTTCGATTTAGTACTGTACTCTATCCAAATAAAATTAATAAATGTACAAGAATTTATAAACTATGAAAAAGTCTATTAATTGAAATAGTAATTATTTATAAATATGTAAAAGGATTTTTTATCAACTTATAACTGGTTGTTGCATCCAAATGTATGTAACTTTATACACAATAATCCATGAACAATTTTTTAAAAAACGACATAGCAATTCTAGCAAATAAATAGCAAATTTTCCGAAGTAGTTTGATGTGTCTTGGTGAAAGCGGTGGGGCCAACTTTACGGACGTATAAAAATATGTATATCATGAAAAATCTACGGAACCATAGACGAATAGTGAATTAATCAAGAAAGTATTTTAACGTCATCGTTTTGACTGTTAATTGCGGTTTATTAGCAATTTATCCGGACAACCTTTTATGCAATTTGCTGTTGGAAATCCGTAGATATGTTTACAGACAAGTTGCATCAAATGTGTAGAAGTGATCAGTGACTACGTGAACAGAGTTAATTTGACGCAGCTGCGTCACGAAAAAATATGGTGGGTGAGTGTTGGAAGTTGACGTTTGTAGTTGTGTAGAAGTTAGGAACTTGTTTTAACGTAATCGATTTAATATAAATTAAATTCAAATAGTGCAAAAGTACCAATCTATTAGGTGTTGAGGGTTGTCGACATGCATCATTGAAATAATAAGTTCACGCAGTGGCGACTGGAAGTGATAAATATGTCGGTAGAAAATAAGGTGCTGTTTTCATATGCGGACTATACTCAAGTAAATGCATGCGGTCTACCATCATAAATGTAGACCGGTTTATCAATAATAATAATTAATAATAATTAACAATGAAAAATAATTATTTGATAAACATGTACATCCACTAAAAGATAAAATGAAATTGGTCAAATAAAATGTTCCGATTTATGCCAAATCTTGTGTTTTCCAACTATGCTTATTGTTATTAAAAAATAAAATTGTTGATATACCTATCCTATCTACAATTCAGAGACGCTCTCAGAATACTTCAATGGAGGGGAATGAAAAAAATGGTTACAAAATATGCCGTAAGTAAAAAAAATAATAACTAGTCAATATTGAAAACACATATCAAAAGTAGATAAAACGTGTATTACTTATATGCAAGAAAATAAAAAACCTTGGAGGGATCTATCCCCCATATCTCACCCCCTCCTCCCCCGAAAGAACGTCCATGCTACAATTGAAGACGTGGGTGCAACAACTAGTTTTTTTCGAAAATCGCTATAATAATTGTACTTTGAAAATGTTGTTGATGGTATCAATTTAAAGGCCAAAATTGGATTTCAAATATAGTTTTAATTAATTTTTTCAGTTTTAGAAATCTTTTTAAATAGTTTTTAGTCTCTCATGAAAATTTTCATAAAATGAAGGTGTCTGGTTGTTGCATCAATGTCTTCAATTACGAGATGACTTTCGTCCAGTTCTTTGTTGCAAAAAAAAAAAAATAAAAAAATATCGGTATTACGCATCTACGTCTTACAAGGTAAACCACATACGTGAACAGAAACATGTCGGTGGTCCGCATATGAGAGCATCACCGAAACTAATACAGCAAAAAAAAAAACATTTTTTTAATACAATGAAACATATTTTCATGTTTATTTCATACACGTAAATGTATCACAATGGACTGTTTGAAATGATTGACTGACGAAACCAGCGTAAATTATTGTTCTGCATTCTTGTCGAATTCGATAGAAAGTTAAGTTATGATAAGCAGCACTACTTCACTCCGTACATTTGATAATAACGATCATTATCATCTATAGTCCTGTTGTTCCTCGTCATCAGCTCCGTAAAATCCAATTCGTTGTTATTTTATATAATATTCTTCTAAAGTGGTTTTCTATCTGTCATACTCAAGTACAACTGTTGGTACAGAAGTTCAACGGTAGAGGGCATTAAGTGTTGTACTGGCGGAATATTAAAATAACATTCTTTTTTTTTTTTTATACATAAGGGCACCTTGAGCTTCTTTCTTATCAAAGTCGATAATTATTAATGACAATTATGGGAATTAAGTGGAAAAAATATGTTTTATCAACATCACTTGCATCACTTCTGCTGTCCCCATTAGCTATTAATATTTAATGATAATAGGTATTTCTCAATCGACAAAACAATGTCTTTGGAACGCATCACACACAAGCATAACGTAATTTACATTGCGAGAATATTTAGAGAAATATAGAAATAATGCATTGATATGTAATACGTACATTGTTAACATATAAACACGTTGATTTAACTGATTTCCGTTACGTAATTTTTCTGTCGATTAACATTCTGCGGAAGTTAAATGTGTATGTGCCTACTAAAATATTTTTATTTCAATTGTATGATGTAGATGCATCAATATTTTTCAAATAAATCAAGGTTTATATCTATAAAAAAAAAAAAACCTTATTAAATAAGAAGAAACTGTACAATACAATTAAACCAGAGCTTAAGGTGGCAAAAAAAAATTCGATGGATCGTGATTCCTATACCATTTGAAACGTTCCATACGGTTATTGTCCATAAAATAATACTAATTAGTTATACGAACATAAATAAGTATGTATAATACATAATTTATAATATTGAATACGAGTTCGTTCGTAATACATGGTTTCCCGGAACTATCAGTCGACCGCTAACAAGACTCGAAATAAAAACAGTTGATGATTATAATATAAAACAATTTTTTTTTTTATATATATTACTATACATTTATAATTTCATCGTCATTTTTGAAGTAGGGTGTAATTTTTATCAAACGTTTGAGCGATCTAGTACACATTTTGAAGAAATAATAAAGAAAACATTATTCTTTGAGGAGGTACGGAAGAGGACTGGATATTGTTGCGCTCTTTCCGATTTTTAAGTCCTGAACTAAAATTATCAATGCGAAAAAACACTATTACGAGTTAACGAATATCGAATCCACCGAATTAACTCACCGTGCAATATATTAAATGAGATAATGTTTGAAATAATTATAAATCTATACATAGTTAACACCAAACAATGATCGTATTATATACACATAATATTAATAATTATTATGTGCAACAGTTTCCACACTTTTTAAAATCACTCCATCGTTAAACCGTCCAAATCTGATAGTTATGTAATTCAAAATCGTCACTTTATCTGGGTAATGAACAATTCGATCACAATAAAATTCCATACAAAACATAATATTGACACTGCAACATATCAAATATAACTAAAAAATATGAAAAAAATAACAATTATTTTAAATATGTACCAACGAAATATCCAATTTTTCATCTATAAACACCTCATATGTAGGTATATCTTGTTGTTCCCCTTAGATGTTTAGTTGATTTTAGTAGTATATATAGTAACACAGGACATACCGTTGTAATATGATAAGCTCAACACACAACTAACATAACAATCATGCAACCATTTAATTGTCGAGCTATCGTAGTAACCGACTAAAAGCTCATAAAAATAATAAAAAAATGATGAAACTATTTGAAAATCGTTACCCACGTTCATGAAAATAAAAATTGTACATTACCTATCGCTTTGCATCACATAAATTGAGTTACCAATATTTATAACGTTAAAATAAAATGGTAAATATTCACTTTGAACAATCTATTGAAAATTAATTTATTTATTTTCACTAAAATATTTAAAGTGTAATCTATGTAATATATAACGAGGAAAACGAAGAAACGTAGCAAATGATAAAACGACCAAGAGAACTTAATGAATTATCTATTCGTTGAAACTAAACATACGACAATAATAATTTAGATCGCATTCAACCGGCAAGAAAAAATCTAAAAAACGTTTAATACCTAAAACTTTGAATGTTTAAAGTCATTATCTAAAAAGGAAACCACCAAAAACAGTACAGTATGCACGATAGCACGGTGCTCAAGATAATGAGTAATGACGTATAACTAAGGTTTAAAATATTAATAGCACCAATTTTTCTATCAGCAAATATCAATAACCACATAATTTTATTTGTGTAATTTGATTTGAAGGTTTTACAAAATATACAAATTTTTAATATTCCTACTTGAACAATGCAAAGTACAGCAGTCTAGTAAATTTAATTCAACATAATATGGTCTTAAATAATAAATCAAATACTTTTAACAATTAGGGTTCGTGCCCTATTTTAATAATACATTGAACGAATTTAATTATTTTAACACTAAGAAAAAAATTATATTATAACTTACAAGGCAGTTAGAACGAACAAAATATTGGATTTTTTTCCTTTGATAATGATAATAATAATAATAATAATAATAATAATAATTATAATTATAATTATATAATAATAATGATAATAATAATAATAATAATAATAATAATAATAATAATAAAGTTTAATAATTAATAAGTATATATTTACATACAACATGAGTTCAAACTCTTCAAAACACAAAATTCAATAGTGAAAAATATTATCATAATAAATTAATGATCGGCTTTTCTTTTTCATTTTTAACATTTTAATATTATAATCTTATTTTAAGTTCAACTACTTATGCACGCATTCGTTGGGATTAAGTCTGTTTAAGTAAAATTGTTTACAATCTAGAAATACAGTTCTAAGTGATATTACACACGTCTCACGACGAACATTCGCCGATAAGTAAACACGTTGACAACGTGTAAGAACGTCGTTGTTTAGCGTGTTTAGCGTATACACGAATATTATGTACATTTAGATCCGAGGTAATAATATTACGATATCACCTACACAGCGACAGTGAAAACGTTATTCCAATAATGTATAAATTCAATTCATTAGTAAAAAATAAAGTCCTAGTAACAAATATTCATAAATATATAATCGGTATTATAAAAAAAAAAAATTCAAAATTTTTAATGGTAAGCGTACGAAAATTGGTTAAAATAAAAATATAATGTTACTTATATTTTAAAGTAATAATCATATTCTGATTTTTACGTGCAGGCGGCTTAAACAAATAATCTCTGCGAGTATTTATCCGAAGTTTTTTTTTTTTTTTTTTTTTACTATTACATTACTTATTTACACAAACGTCGGCAGAACGTTATACTAATTTAATTAAATATATTCACTGCTATTGCGTCGTTGAGCAAATCGCTTATAGAGGAGAGCAGCTTTCGATTGAGTAATTCGAATCAATAGGCGTCTGAATCAGTTGTTTCGAGGTATCGTTAACTATCGTTTCTTCTCTCTTCTTGTCGATTTTCCGTTGTTTAGCCCGTCTGTTTTGAAACCATATTTTCACCTGTTACAACGAGAATAACATATTACTTCTATCAAAAATTACCAACATAGAACCTGTATTTTTATTTCATACATATATGCAGTGGCGTAAACTGGGTGATGCAAATGTGGCACTTGCACCACCACATCTAAAATGTGGTGGTGCAAAGGTATGTTTTTGCACCACCAGAAAATCATTTAAATTGTATACCTATATTTCATAATATCATATTATTTCGCGGTTATTTCATGAGATATCGTACAAAAACAAATTCTCGTATCCATATTATCAATATAAAAACCTATTATCTTGTTCCATCCACATTCAATCCCATCATTTAAAGAAAATCAAATGGATATTATAAGTGAATTAAGTGAAATATTTATGTCAGAAGAACCAACTGAAGATCTATTAAAATTAGTTAGTGACACATATAACTTCAATACACATGATTTGAAGACAGAGTTGAAAATTTTTAATTGAATGTTGACCCAAAAATATGACAATACTTCAGTATCTGAAAAATTGAAAGTAAAAATAGATTATATAAGGCAAAATGATATTCAAAAAGGTTTACCAGACTTAAACAGAGTTAACAGAGTTTTTAATAATATTTTTAACCATAACAACTAACACAGCAAGTTGCGAACGTTCATTTTCCTGTCAAAGAGGTTGAAAACATATCTTAGAACGACGATCGGGCAAGAGCATTGAAGTAGTTTAGCTAATTTACAAATTGAAAAAAATTATTGCATTGATTTTGACTAAGTAATCGATGAGTTTGATGCAACATGTCTTGAAAGAGGACGTCGACTCAGTTAAAAATAAAAAACATTTTAATGTTTTATAATTACAAATAATAAAGGTTTTACTGTTAAAATAATTCTTATTTATTAGTTTTACAAAAAAAAAAATGTTTATTGGGTGGGGATTTTTAATAGAAATAAGTATTGGTGGGTTAGAAAATAAAATATGTCTCTGCACCACCAGAAATTGAGGCCAATTTACGCCACTGCATGTATAGTATGTTATTTATGATATAATACATTTTGCACTGGATTTTTAAAAATATTCGAATAATTGTGACAAAAGCAATATTATGATAAAAAGTATGCAAAACATCGCGAGATCTAAAGTTCATCCAACGTTGTTTTACTCAGTAGTGGCCAACACAAATATAGGATATGTGGTCGTGTAAGCATATTAAAAACACTTTACACCTTGTTTTGTACCTTTTTAAGCTACATGCATGATTGGGTTTGCAGTTCTATTTTATAAATTTAAAAATGTAAATTATTGTATTACTAAGTAATAGTGTATTATAATTCTCCATGGGATTATATTGCATGAAATTAATAATTAAATATATTAAAAAGAGATAAATGAAAAATGTTGGTACTCTTATAAAATTTTAAAAGAAATAATATTTAGATTTAAGAACTATAAAAGAGGTTAAAAACGTATTATTTATAATTACACGTTTTTAATTCTACACTTATTTTTTATTATTCTACTACTGTTAATTCTTAGATTTTATCCATATATTACAATTTTTTGAATAACTATGAATATAACTGAATTTTAATTATTAAGCTGTATAATATGCTACGTATAAACACTTTTAGTAAGAATATTTTTAATTTAGTATTTAAAAATGTAATGTTAAAGGAATAACTACAATCAATTTCAGTATAACAACGAAGTATTTGTTAAGGTGATGTACTTGGACGATAATAAAATACATAAGTTCATTAATTCATTGTATGACATATCATTTTCTTTTGGAATCACTATATCACCCATCCTACTATAAAATATATGTTCTAAAATGTTTATGATTTATTATTTAACACTCGAAGTTAAATTTCCTCTTATATACCTGTATAGAAAATGAGTATAAAATTGTATTAATTTTAGAATTAAAAGGGTAACATTATTATATAGAATTTTATAGAAGATTATTATATAGAAATCTAATATAGTATGCAAAGTTAATTTAGATCTTAGTGAAACGGAATAGAGAAATAAATATTGACTTGCTTATGATATGTCATGATAATCCACTGCACTCGTCTTAACTTAAACAATTCAAATAATTGAAACATACATTTTCCAAAATAAAATTTTACTTTTAAATTACATTTATAGTGTATAAAAATTCACCAAACAAATTATAATAATATGAATTAATTTATGAACAATATTCCATTTTGAAAAAATTAAAATCATAAGATTGAGATAAAAATATTTAGAAAAAAAATACATACAAAATGCGTTTATAGCTGTAATACACTTATATAGCCTTGAGTAATTAATTAATTTTAATAAACTCTTACTTTCTAATAACAGCTTGTAGGTTATAGCTATTACATAAATATGCTTTGTTTGACAAACGTTTGTTATTTATTTATTTAATCAAGATCTTAAATAAAAAAAAAATCATATTTATTTTTAACGCGTGATTCTCCGACCGCCTGTTAAGTTTATCGAATCTAATATTGCAATTAGTTTTACACTTTATAATTGTTTTGGTCGAAGTTAACATAATATGGTCTATTATCAAATTATTGTATGTATTCAATAATATTGATTTGTTAAAAATTAAACTTACTTGTCTTTCTGAAAGGCTTAACATTTTGGAGAGCTCGGTTTTTCTTGTAATTGTGATGTACCGGTTAAAGTGAAATTCTTTTTCGAGCTCCAGACGCTGCAAGTCGGTGTAAACAACCCTGTATTTATCTTTCGTACGTGTTCTACCTACAAGCAAAAAAACGATAAGTTTAAAAAAATAAATATTCAAATGTTTGCTAGGTTAATAATAGTGGAGGTTTAACAACAAGAGTTGTTGCTGTGAAATAAAGATGATAAATAAACGGCAATTTCCACGGCACGGGTGCGCATAAGTACTATGTGACATTTTTATTGTCTATACAATCGCTTAATATGTTAAATCAGCGAGCTAAATAAACATTAATAATAAATACACTATTTAATTGATCCATCTTATGTGATTTTTAATTATTATTTTTTGTACATTTATTGGTCGTCCATAAAAAAAAAAAAAAAAAAAAAGAAAAACGATTTAACCAATACGAATTAATTTATTCAATCGAGATTCTTTTTCAGAGCAGATGAGTGTACAATATTTTATCAAATTGTATTGGCTACAAAACGATTTGTTCTATCAAATGTAAATTATTGATTTGGATAGATTTTAATAATAATAAACCAGTCGACTACATAATTTGCACATTGGCGACGTTTAACATACAGGTTCTTTGGACTGTTGCGTAGTAATTCGAACTAGTAAGAATTATGTGATATAATATGATGAGTGACATTACTATTTAGTACGTTTAGATGATTTAAAATCCTTCGCAGGCATGGTCAATACATAGACTGCGAGTACAGGTATGGATAGCATGCAATCGGTCAACTGCTAGTACGTATTCTCGAGAATACGATCGGATGTATTACGTAGGGCGCCAAAATATAAATTCAAATAATGTTTCTATAATCTTCGTCATCGGTTATAACTGTATGAATATTTGATTGTGACACGACTATATTAAAACCGTTAAAATATACCGGATGTTTTTTTTTTTTTAATGTTCTGCGTATATCTTTTCATCTAAGACTCGCTTTACAAAACATAAGAGCATAGCTACTACGTTTGACCGCGATATCACGCAATAGTTATTATTTTACCTAAACATTTCTCGCTTCACGCGATTGCACAATAATGGTTTTCGCTGAGAGCTCCTGAAACGAATGCCGTCGTCTAAAACTCACGATTCAATAACGCAGTACGCGTTATGTACACGCAGACGAGATATAATATTCGCTAAACAAAAGCGTACCGCAACGACGAAAAATTACTATAAGCCGCACGAAAGTATTCTCCGCCCGGTTATCTCGCGGTCGATTCGTGTGTACCTTGTGTAGTTTTTTATTTTTTTTTTTTTCACCTTTACATACATTACGTATACATACACATGTACATGCCTACGGTGTTTAACTTATTCAGCGTTTTCCGTGCGTGTGTGCGTTCGTGTACGACAACTGATAGGATAACGCGCTTTTGTAGTTCCAAAACGTTATCTTAGGCCGCTCGAGGTTTTTCAAATAAGCCGCCGAGCCACTCGAGATAATCCACAGGCACACAAGCACGCACACGTACACCCGCGCGCGCGCGCGCGCACCGCTACGACAAGCTGCTTTATGTGCACGCATACGTACGCGTCACAGCAGTACAATCAAGCATCGCGGTTTACCACCGGCAGTACAATGACGATTGATCGCAACGCAACGTACACACGAGTGTTACGAAACACAGCGGTGTGCTATTGTAGGCGAACGGTGCAAGCGCATTCAGCCACAGCCGGCCACGGACGACGTTATCCCGCGAAACGGGTGACATGCCTGCACGGCGACCGTTCCCCGTGCGACGACGAAAAGCGAAACGCGCAAGTGCATTGCCGTGTGCAAGCGAACGGTTTCGGCGGCGCGAAGTGTGTTGCGGGCGAGGGAGGGCGGGCGGCTGCGGAGGAAAGGACACCGCGCGCGCGGTTGTTCAATGTCGTCCTGCTGTTCCGTCGCCCGCGCCGCCGGACGACGGGCAGGTCGAAGCGCGTGACTTTTAACGATTGTCCGACAAACCGGTGCGCGCCGCGACGCCCGCCACCGCCTGATCGCGTGGTAGGTGCACGCGTGCCCGCGCGCCGAGCGCAGGACGAGAACACGCCATTGGCCAGGCAACAATATGGCAGCCGAACAATGAGTAACGTGCGTGCGTGCGTGCGTGCGTGCGTGCGTGTGTGAACAGGTGAACGACGCGCGTACACACGGAAATGTTTCGTAATAAACTTTACTCGTAACTAAAAACTTAGATTTCTCCTCTAGCGTGTCGTACCGTACGCGCGCGTGTACGTGTGCACCTTCGTACTAATTTTTATTTATTTATTTTTTTTTCTATCCTTTTTTTTAATTTTTCTTAATTTATTCATTATTATTATTATTTTTTTTTTTTTTTCTGTAGTAATGCCCTCTGTCGTTCCTACGCAGCTGTGTCGTCACACGCGTGGTAGTCCGACGTCGAGGAGAAAGTTGAAAAATAAAATTGATAGGGCGAAGAACAGCGGTCGTGGCCGTCGTGCGGTGGCGAGGTATGGTACAGTTGACGACAACTGTACGTTGCGGGTTCGCGCGCGTATAACGACTCTCGGGGGATCGGTTTGTTTTGGAAAGCGCGCGCGACAAGCGTTAATCTGCGACCGTTGGACAATCGTTCGCGGCAATCAACAGCCCAAATGGGTAGACGCATCCGTCCGGAGAATAATAAATCAAATTGCAGTACACGATTGTACATGTATACATGTACATATATAACACAGCATTTCATTTTGATATATATATATATATATATATCAAATGGACTGAATCATTTTCACGCCAGCACGTGCGTATAAAGGATAAAGGATAAAGCGATACGTATTATACGCAGAAAACACGCATTAGTTTCTTCCCGTTCCTCTTCACATCGAATGCTTTTCCTTTTAAAATTCACTTTTGTTCTTATTGTTGAAACCATTTTTCTTAAAAAAAGTGGCGGTGGTTGTTTCGTAGATTATGATTGATCGATTTATATAAATACTCAATATGTATATGTATTCGAGCCACAAATAATACAGTCAGGACGGTTCCATACTTCCATATAGGAACGAATTTAATTTACCAATACACATATATGGTGTACATATGTTTCGGATGCCAACGCATACCTTCCAGTGACTGCGTAACGATAATTTATTACGATAATAATTAACTGAAAAAATATTAAAAAAATAAATAAATAATTGGAATACTGTTCGTATACGTAACGCTTTACATAGGTGTCGAGTCGTAATGATAAATATTGCATTATTGTATTATTGTATGTATATTATTATTATGATGGTCAAACCTAAAACCACGCATAAAAATGTTTCCCAACATCAATATCGATATTAAGTTTTACCGTCAAGGTCTCGATATAAATAATATAATTGCTCTCTAACATTATAGCTCACATTTATCACCTATCAGGTTGTTTTTAATGACTCTGCCGTGCCGTCCAGCAGAAATACTACATACATTATACATCACACACAAACAACACAGTATAGATGTATATACTATAGTGTGTACACCGTCATTTTGTCGAAAAGAATAAAAGTAACATTCCATTACGACGTGAAACCTTTTGTGGCGATGATGTCTCCATTGGAAGGATATAAAAAAAAAAAAAGAGGAAAAAATTGAACTAAAACCGTCAGAATGTATATATAGCTATCAAAGTTATAGTTATGACCGCAGCAGTCCGAGGAAGGGAAATGTTTAATGCAATAAAATTAAAGATAATGTTGTAGGTTGTTTTTTTTGCCGCCTCATCATATGTGCTGCCACACGGTAGAAGGGTTTCTTGGTTTTTAATAGCATTTTCTTCGACCCGAGCAATAAAATTTGTTTAAGATATCCAGACTGCCGAAACCGGTATAAACACCAATAAAATAATAAGTATTAAATGTTACCTAGTGGTTTAAATAAAAACCGATAAATTACAATAACATCAGATGTGTTGTACGATAAGAGGTTGTTCTTTTTGAACTGGAGCCGCATAGTTCTGGATCTGCATAGTTAAGTGCACTATGATGAGTATAAAATAGTTTAAGAATCCTGCGAAACGCAATTATTCATCATTTTATTGACAATATTTTTATTTTTGTAGGTAGTATTCTGAATATTATAATCGAGGTTAAAAGTAACAATCAAACTATTATACATACACAACTTGAGGAGGAAAACGCTAAAGCCAAACATTTATGCCTTTTGTAGTTCATGTCACGTTATTTGTAAAATTTCATTGGTCCAATTAGAATTTAACTATAATTTATTAGATTTAATTCCTATTACCGAGGTTTAAATGTGAAATAGAGTTTAAGTTTTCATCTTTATGATAAACTTTAGTTAAATGACGATTATAGAGTATCATACATATTTTTCCATTAAAATTCATTTATTATTATTCTTGGATTATGATAAATTATATAGTACCTATACACTTTATACTATATAATATATATTTATAATTTTAATCCAAATAGGTGGCAAAGAATGCTTGAAATAATTGTAACTTTACAGTTTTCTCTATATTTTTTTTTTTTTTTTTTTTATCACTTCCAGCTCAAGCTTAAAGCCACTTAAAACTTGAATGGAATTAGAATTTATTTATTATAAGACACAGTTATCTACCTAAGGTATTAATATAGTAGTTGGTCTGTTAATTAAATGTCGAAAAAGAAAAGTGATATCCTTACCCTTTGGGATTTCATATTTTTAACATGTTTATAATTTAGTAGTGCTTTAGATTCTTATCACATCACAAAATTCCAACATTTGTTTAGAAAAGTTCTGTACTAAAATAACTATAACAAGATTTTTTTTATTTTATTTTATTTTTTTTTTTTGTTAAGACTATTATGATAATGTATTTATAAAATGTCTATATAGTATTAAAAAAAATGGTACAAATAATTTTTTTTTTTTTGGGCTTATATTATTTGCTCAGTCAATCTAAGAGTCTTATGAATATTATACCAAATCATTTATTTTTGAAAGTTTGATAAAAAAGTTTTGGAAGGCTGTCTTCTCGTTTAAAGATAGAACAAGTTTGAAAAAAGTTTTCTACAAATATTTTTGAGAAAAAGGAAAATAATGCTTATTGGTTCGTATGATGAAAATAGTTCAAATGATTTATTTGGTTCTAGCATACGAATGATTTTGAAGAATTTCTACATAGATACTCGAGTATGATTGCATGAATTATGTGTGGTGATAAAATAATCAAAAAATATATGTTAAAAAGAGACAATAGTTTTGGTAAATTGAGCGTGACTTCGGTTGTGATTAAAACCAATCCAGAAGATTTACACAGAAAACTATTTTGATTAGATGAAATTTTAAATTTATTCTAAGTAAATTCATGATAAATTATTGCATAATTGTATCATCTAATTTTATCAAACGGAAAATATATTTTTGTGAAGTAATATAATGCTATAGGAAAATGTTGATCAATATTTTATTATTTCCTTAAGTTTTAGATCAGGTTCTAACATAAATAGTTAACTTAATTTCTATGTAAATATCTAAATTATTCTTGGATATGAATAATAAATAATTGATCCATTTTTAAAAAAATTCAATTCATATCCGATTTCTTAACATAATAAATTAATTTTTAATTGTTTTCATCGTTAAAAATAATCTACGGAAGAATTAAACTTTTTTAGTTATATGAATTTAAATAGATAAAAAATCAATTTTTATTTTTATTATTATACAAGCTTTTAATAAAAATTACAAATATTATATTATCTAAAATAAATTATTTATAAAAGTATTTTCTTTGTACCATATTTTCATTAGAATGTTTTCATATATTTTTACACCTCAAAATTTTGATACATGTGCTTGTTAGTATTTTGATTGAACATATTATTCTCAATTCAGGGACATATTATTGTTTATTTTTATAATACTATGATATTAAATTGTATCGTTCGTAATATACACAAAAATATAGTTCTTAAAAATATTGAGGATAACTTTATATTATTTTTTTCAGTAAACACCACATGTAAGAAATCAAAACCGAAAGTTTTTTTTCACTAACATTTTAGATAAAAAATTGGACACTGATGGTACTTTTGAAAGGTATTTTTTCGATTTTTTCAGTTGTTTTTCGATAAGAAGAAATCTCACCCTATAACTGCATTTATATTTATTTTCATAGGATAAATTAAACTTGATAATCTTAAGTTAATAATGTAGATAAATTGCATACAAACAATACATGGTTAATATGATTTAAAATTTAATAAAAAATATATTTATACATGTATATATTTAAGGTTTGAACAGAAAATAAACTATTAATAATAATATTTTATTTTGTTAGGCTTTTAGTGAAGCTTTTCAAACAATAATTTTAAGTAAAATAAAAACTAACTTTTGGTTACAATTATATTACATGGAATATTCAACATTGATATATACTACACTGAATTTTGCTTCAAATATAATTTTCAAATATATACTAATTATTCATTATTTTTATTTTTCATAAATTAGTCGGTTGTTAATTGATAGCTTAAAATTCATATTATTTGTCTATTTAGGATGGTTTGGGGATGCAATACGCCTCACCTATAAATAAAATATTTATATATTCAGTAATCATCAAAAAATTAAATAATATTAGTATTGCAGAGTTTTGTTTTAGAAAATAGTTGATACATTTTTATATTTATAGCCTTCTTCGCTCTCCATCAATATTTACTTTAAATCCGACCCTGTATTTATTGCTTCAAATATGTATTTAAATCTTTTATCAAAATAATTTTTGACATACCATATATTATCATAAAATGATATGCTTATTTATGTTTACATTGTTTTGTAGAACACTATTTTATTATTTTAAAATAAATGTATAAAGTTAAGTATAAATCTTATTGGTAGCTGACAACACTTAAGGCTTCTGAAGAACAACAATAATAAACAACTACAAAAAATGATAAATAGTTATTCCTACACGGACACGTATATTAAGTAACTACAACAGATCCGAAGATTTGTTTATGGTTTTGGTTTATATAAACAGACACCGGTAGGCAGTAATAAATTGTCTAAAGCTGTAACTTATCATCACACGCGCAGGTTTATCGGCAATAGCCGTAAAATATAATAAATGTAAAAATAATGCGTAGCGATTGTAATAACGCGAAAGACGGTTTATTGTATTCTGGCGATCAAAATGAATTCGAATGATGTGAAGTCATTTAACTGTACTCGAACAAACCGTTTTGTGCATTTTTACCGGTCTAAATAAAAAAAGATAACCTACGCGAACGGAAAACGCTCGTTGGAAAGTGCAAACAATATATACATTTTACGGACGAAAAGGGTGGTGAGAAGTGTAATGTAGGAGAGCCTGCAGGGATCATAACCGTGCGAATCGACAAAAATATTATGCGCACTGCAGAACTCAATCGGAACTATACACGTAAGTCTATGCAGGTCGAGTGGGAGAGGATACATTATGTATACTCGTATGTGTATATATTTATACATATAACTGTATTATTGCACTGAAGCAAGTGGCGTCGTCGCTGTATAATAATCGTATACACCTGAGGCGATACGCGTCGGATTTCTTCATTATTGTTGTCGTAGTGTTACGACGGCCGAGTCGTAAAATCCCGCACAGAACCCCCGTATGCGCACATGCACACGCGGTTTTACGCGTTTGCCGTCACTGCCGTCGCCGCCACCGTAGTCCGGTCGGTTCTCATAATAAAAATACATAAAACACGCGAGTATCATAAGTAGAATATGTGTACACACACATTTATGTTACGTGTGTATTATTATTATTGCCTCGGCTAGGCGGTAGCGGTCATCACATGCTTCGGTGTGTCGGCCTCGCGACCGAAACTCGGTACCCACAACAAACGCCATATTATAATAATAATAATAATAATTTATGTGTATGTACCGTGCGCGCGTTTCTAATACCATAAGTGTTTATGTATACGTATTTATGCGATTGCGCGTACATAACAATGTATATATCTACCACCAGCGCCCACAACAACAGGGGGGGAGGGGGGATTGAAGTTCATCATAGGAACCGTATTCACTTGTGTATAATATTATTATGATTATAATATGTATAATTATGCACGAGCGCGCGCACAATTTTATTACGAGTTTAAAGGATTTTGAATACATACACTATAGTGTTTATATATATACTACAAGTATATATTAAACATAAACACATCGCAGCGGTTACTATAGCGTAATAGTATTGTATATACAATATTAGGCGGGTAAACTTCTCTTTCACAGTTTATATCCGCGACGTGTTCAATAAATCTGAAGACCGGATCAACGTGTCCGCTTAGGCGCTGCGGTGTATAGTGCATTGTAACATTCTATATGCGTGAATTTGATCATTCTTCGACGAACACATATAATAATATGTGTAATAATAATAATAATAATTCTTGTAAATCCTACCCAAATGTCCAAAAACAGCACTTAAAATTTCGTAATATTCATGTTAAAAATATACTCACTTGTCAAAAGAAAAAAATATAATGTTTCCGCACCATGAAATGATTTATTTTGTAAAGCACGATTTGACAATGATTTTTTATGTTTAAGAGCAATGCACGCATTAAACAATGGTGATACCAACTCGCACACCTCCAAACTGAGATTTCGATTAACATTTATGCACTCCTCATAATAAAATAATTGAAATTTAATTTTAATTGTTGTATTTAATCATAATGGGAGTTTAAACACTGAATTAATTAGAGAAGATTATAATAAAAAGCCAAATATAACTCTTAACAAATATTTTATGAGGCATAATGGTATATATACGACCCTATTGTAAAACCATAAATTAAATAAAAACCACTGTATCGAACAAAATATTAGTAGTTATTTTCACTACGTTTCTAACACCAATATTATAATATAGTAAATACTACATCTTTCGTATATTTGTAACACATCTATATTGCATAACATAGAAATAGTTCAGATTATGCGAAAATATGCTGAAGAAAAATAGCAATAATAATTAAAATTATGAAATTGTTGTGTTTAGAATATTAGGCAATAATAATTATTGTAAGGTGTCACATATGGAAGACAATAAAAGAACAATACGTAAACTAGATAGTATAAAAAAATGTAAGCTAGGAAAGGAAGGAACAGACGCTCCGCTTAAGAATTCTTAAGAGCAATAACAAATTTTCGGTATGTCAGTTTAAGCTAGAGAGCTAGAGCCTTTGGAGAATAGTAATTTTTTTTTTGATTGTAAATAAATCATTTTGTAAACCGATACAGTGGTTTTATTTTGTTATATTTTATAAGAATACATTTTTCTATTATACTCTGAAAATAAATTCATTTGTTATAAATATTTAAGTTGCATGCGAATATGCTCCATAAAGATATATTTTGTATCCGTAAGTTTAGTTATATACTTGTACTTGATTTTAAATTTATTTTAGTAAATAAAAAACTACTTTGTAAAGGTTTTTTTCTGCGATCTATATGTTACATAAAAGGAATGAGTTTATGTTTACTGGATGTGTGAAATTCTACCTCGTAATTCGTTCAAGACTTAAACATTCAGATTACACAAAAATAAATAAAATGTGATTTACCATACATATCACACGAATTCAAACTTAAACTTTTAACTTTTATAAAAAAAAATATTTAAAATACTAAAATAGTAAAATTTATTTTTTGATTTAGTGAATTTTTTATGTACCTTAAATCTAAAATGTAACAGTTAATTAAAAAAAAAAACCTTTAATACTTAATTATTTATTTTATGTCAAGTTTGATAGATTTAAAACTTTATTTTCCTGTTGAACACTACTTCATAAAAAAATAATTATCCAACAATAAAATACTTAAAATACTACAAAAAGATACTGAAAATAAAATTCTGGTGTACATTTTATTAATTCGATATAATTTCATTAAATAACTCAAAATGCACAAAAAAAAAGTATAAAACAATAAATTTAACTTAATAATAAAAAATTTATTGAAGATACACAATTTGTTAATGTACTGGGAAGCAGATAGATGATAGTTACTAAAATGTTAGTTGATATACCTATGTTTATGAGAAGTATGGATTATCATTTTATTTTTTTAAATCGTAAAATGCAAATTGACCAAAATTACATACTTTTAATTCGAATCTCATAATTTCTATGACATTACTTATGTGCTGTTACTTGATAATAATTAATAAAGCAGTATTACACAATTTAAAAATCTATACTTTTGAGCACACCGTATTTTTGAAAACTAACGTAAAAACTAAAAGAAAAACTCTCTTATAATAATGAATTGATCATCGCAAAGAATTTTTAAATTTCTGGTGAAAATCGAATTTAAAAACCATACGAGTATTCTATGAGTCAGAAACATAATATCCGTCACACATTCAATTCGTCTAAACAGCTAGGACGAATTCTCAACACAATTCTTCTTTTTCCGGTTTCGGAGATATTTTGAGCTGTACTTTTTAATATTAAATCGTACGAGTCGCATTCAAACCAGGTGCAACGTATTCGAACCAATACGTCACGGGAATCCGCCGAAACGTGGAGGACCAATTATTCAAAAAACCTCTCGTCCCGAAAAAGCCCGCCGAACACGGATAACGGTGGCTCGAACACTTGCAAGTGCGCGCGTGCGGGCGTGTTTATGTACGGGGTTGTCGTAAAAACCGCAATGCGCTGCACGGAATCGCCATAATAACAATGCCACAAACGATGTAAGCGCACGATTTCTGTTTCGGTTTTGTTTTTATTTTTTTATTTTTATTTGATTTCCCGCACACAGTGGCCCATTACAGTTAGCGCGCACCGCGCCGAGTCCGTGTTTATATTTGTATGTGAGCGGAAAATCTGATGATTGTTACAGTAAGCGTTCCGAGTCGTTATGCGACGCGCGCGCGGGGCGCAGGAGAGCGAGGGGATTATAATTGGAGGGCCACCGGAATGGGCCGCTGGGGAGCCATTGGCCACGTCCGCCGCCGTCAGTCCGTACGAAACCGGAAACGACGCGCGCCGCCGCAGCGGTGGAAAAAAGCTTCACGTTCGCGTACGCGCGCGCGCGCGCAACTCGCGTCGCACGGCGAAAGGGCGACCCGGGGAAATACGCGGGCGACGCGACGTACGGGGAAAGGGTGGGCCGCGGCGTCCGTCGGAGAGAGCAGTCGTCGCGCACCGACGCGCCCGATTTATTCGCTGTTAATACGTTGTTAACGCCACCATAACAGCAACGAGACAATAATGACGACAATAACAATAACGATAATAATACAACTAACGCCCGTTGAATATGTGTGTGTGTGTACGCGTATCGCAAATCCGAAAGCCGAAAACTACCCGTTTTATTATCACGTTCCGTTTTGCACATCATCGTTACGCGTTACACGGTTCGTGTTATGCGTTTAGGTGCACGTGGACTGTATTTCGTTCTACGAATACGAAATTGGAATAGAAAAATAAAAAAACAATTTTTTCACATAAACGAGCGTGAAATAGCTCAAGAAATGTTTATAGTTTATAGTCTCGCACAATTTCATAAAATCAACAACCATAATATGGACCTATCTCTCTCGGAAAACGGAAAATGCTCGCAACGCGTACTCGTGTGCAGCGAATGTTATGGTATTATTTTATAGTTGATTATAGACCGTAAAAATTCACGTTACACGTTCTATTTTTGGCTCGTTATTATTTCGCTACACCCGGCAATCGTACGTTTGAATACATACTTTATAAATGAATACATTGATGAACCGGAAAAATAGTGTATACTTAAACGTTTTAGAAATTTGGTTGTTTCAGTTTATACTACATTTACATTATATGACTCAATTATGTTGGTTTAAATGTTATGTATAATCTTAGCACTGTCAGAAACTTGGAGATGGAGAATGTTATTGTTAAATTTTAATAATTGTGATAAATTGTAATAAACATTAGGATGGTCCTTATTTTTTTTGTTTTAAATTTAATTAGGCTACCCCCAAAATTTGTTCAAAACTATAAAAACATAACTTGTATTAAGTGTACTTTTTCAATATCTTCGTAATTTTTAATTTTAGCTTTAATTATAAGTAATAGGTAAAAAACGCATAGAATAAGATATTTTTTAAATTAAATTTTCTATAAAATATAAATATATATTATACATGCACAGGGTCGGCCTGGCACAACAAAGGCTCATGGATCAGTTTTTTAAGGGCCCCCAAAAATGTGCTTAACATTTTGTTGATACAAGATATTAAGATCTTCTACAAATATACTTTATATTTTTCCAATGTGGGTCATAATAAAAAATAAAAATATATAATACAATCATTAAACAACTGTTCTATTACTTAGTAAATACATAATAATTAATAAACATGAGTTAACTTAAATATAAAAGCAACTCTTACATTAATTATTTTGAAACAGTAAGAATTCTTTAAATAATAAAACACGATTCTTCTACAAGTAATTTTTTTTTAGTTCATTAGATGAATAAGCTATTTTATCAATCAGTACAAATTTAAATATAACTGATAAATACACTGGTACCATGGACTTGTGAGTCAAACTGAACCTTCAAATTCTGAGAGTCAAGAATTGACATTCGAAATTCGATTCAGATTCAAATTAAAGAGTTGAAAGAGTTGGAAAAATTGAGATTCGACTCACTGATTCTACTCATTAAACTGAGCCGAGTTGAAAGATTCGAATCACCAAAATTAATTTAAATTCCCATCTATGACCACAAAAATAACCGACAACACAAGACTACAGCAGTCCGATTAACAAATTATAGCTGTATATTATGCGAGTTATATAAGTTGACAATATTTTTTTAAATAACTATGGCTGATGAGTATTATTTATAACTTTTAACATTATGACATACATTTTTATATTAGTATCTAATATTAGCACGGAGCCGACGTGGTGGGAATCATTCGTTTATTAATTAACTATGAAACTATTGAAACGTTTAAAACTACAAAACAATAAATAATGGCTATTAATTACATAGAAATGAAATTACAAAAATCAAAATTATATTTCTATTATAGGATTTCAATTTTGAAGACTTTCAACTTCATAAGCTATAAAAATTCTCGCTAGAGCCGATTTTTTTTGAAGACGAGAGATAAAATCGAACTTAATCTGCAGTAGTGCAAGTAATCTAAAAAAAACCTTCTCCAACTTATTACTTGACAATAATTGTCAAATATTACAATTATTCACAATTATTGTACAATTATGCACTGTTTATACTATAGGTAATATTGATAATAATATAAGGTACTACTACGGGTAATACTATTGGGAAGCATCTGATTATTGATCCAATTTTTAAGACCTTGCCATTTTTTTTAAACCCTAACCCTCAAAAGTTTTTAGACTGGTCCTCAGCCCTGAAAGAAAAATTGCTCTTAAAAATTACAATTATATACCGCTAAATATTTCGATAAATACTTTACGGTAGCGTTTCCCAAACAAATGTCCATGGACCACTAGCGGTCCGCACGTGTACCGGAGGGTCTCCGCGAACATAAATTCAAAAATATATGTACATAGTATTTACAAAAACAAACATACCGATGTAATAATCGTATTATATGAGAAATACTGATGATTATAAATACATTGTCCAAATTGTTAATTAAAAAGCAATCAACCTTTTCATGCATAGTATGCTATAAATGGCACATAGTAGTTTTTCGTAGATTCTATCGTTTATCGATTAAATATAGAATCAGATTTACGTATTCATCTTTCAAATATAGATCCTAAAATACCAGTCTTATTATCTAAGAAAAAACAGCATCACATTAAACACATTTATTAATTATTATACAAATAATATATCTATTTATCCATTTTTTTTATTATTAAATTAATTTTTATCATAAAAATATGTACATTTAGTTAAGAAAATAAAGTGATAAAAGTAGTATAATTATTTATTACTATTTTTAATTTTTATTAAGATTATCTGCTACAATTGTTACTGTCTCTAAAGCAGCGGTCCTCACTACGCAGCCCTTTAACAAAATTTAGCGCGGGTCGTACTAAAATTAAATTGTACATACATATATATATATATATGTATATGATTTTTATATTTTTAGTTATTATCATTAAAAATGTATGCAGTCCGCAAGTAATTTAAAAAAATTAAATTTGGCCCTTTTTATAATTCTGGTGAGGATCGCTACTCTAAGGGGTCCGACAGTGAAAAAGTTTGGGAAACGCTGTGTTACGGGTTTCCTACTCCCTATATACTAGGGAAAAAATGTACAAGACCTAAAAAAAGAAGAAAAAAAATACTAAGGGGCCCGGTCCTATTCGCGGCCCAGTGTCCATGGTCAGTCCGACACTGTACATGCAATAAATATGAATATTATAAATGAATAATTATAACTTCTGTTCAATTCATCGCGATTAAAATTTCAATTCGCATAAAAAAAAATTACAACGATTGTTTAGGATTATTAAATTAAAATTAGAAATAATATATCAATGGATTATATAACATTTTAGAATTTTATGTTTTGAATGTAATCAAAAAAAAAATTAAAAGGATTAATATGAAACTTGGTTCCACAATCTTAAGTTGTAATTCAGATTATATTATGAATTATAATTTAATAAATTCTTCCTGTTGTTCTTCTGCTAACAGATTTATTATGAACATCTTTATCAAACATATGACGATTTTTGAGTACACTAAAATACCAATAAAAAATACAAATATGATCTAATTAAAATAACTATAGTTAGATCTTATTTCCAATATATTATCTGACTCGAAGGAAGTTTTGAACTTTGCTTTAGTTAAAAATAAAAATATCTAACATGAAAATAAAAATTTAACAATCTAAATTAAAAAAGCAATTATGTTAAACATATTCATTTCACTGAATTAATCAATTCAATTTTTTTTTGAAGCCAGAAAAAATATTATCAAATGTCAACAGAATAAAGAACAAAAATTTTAAACACAATATGTATACATCGTATACAATTTTTAAGTATTCTCAATATGTATTACAAGATATTTTATATGTTTTATAGAAATTATACAATTTAATATTTTACAATTTATTTATTTTTCACAAGATTTTTTATGTAATAATTATATGTTTTACAGAAATTATACTTATTACATAAAAAATCTTGTGAAAAAATAAATAAGTTGTAAAATATTTTGACGAATCCGAAATTTACATGTTTCATAGTAGAAATAATATTCGTTAAGGTTGGAGTAGCTTTAAATACGATTTGATAATCGTAAATGAATTATTATATCCTTTATTCGAAGTTTGTTGTTCAAAACGAACATGATATTACATTATACGCATACATAAATACGCATGGGCGTCGTAAACATGTTTTACAGATCCATTAATATGTCATGGAAACAGTATAATATTATGATAGTTGTAAGCCGTAAAGAAAATATCACATACAGTAGCAACTGGATTTTCTAGAATTTCTTATCCAAAATAACAATTTTTACGACGATCGAAGAAACAAAAATTAATTTTATCCCGAGTGGTGTTTTCTATTACAGAACTCAATGTTTTCAATCGTACATGATTGTAATATTACACGCATTGCTATTTTATTATGATACCTATGATGTAATATAATGTCGGTGTATACACTTGATACACATTAAACACGTTTTATTTTATTAGTTATTACTTATGATTTTACACTAATGTACCTAATGCTTATATACTTTATGCACGGTGTGCGCCAAACTAATGAGATGCACGGTGATGAACTCTCTACGTCTCTACTCAGTAAATTCGAAAAATAAATGAAAACAAACATAAAATCTTTTATGAAGAAGTATACTATTCATTGGAAATGTTTATAGCATTATTTTAATTAATACAATTATTATAAATATTATTTTCACATAGTCCGGCAAACGTTTTTTTATCTATTTCATTTTTCATCTTTTCATGGTTCCATTCGTTTATACACGCATACATATTACGTTATAATGTAATAGACCCTCGTTTAAATACACAATATTATGTTAATCGAACAAAACATTTGGTGCCCGTGATGACATATGTAATAATAATAATATTTCTGCAGTGACATCATCTCGGTGGGTGGCGCTCGACACAGTGTGTTATTTGTCGTCGTGCGGAGATAAACGGCACATAAATTTTACCCTCTGGCGAAGAAAAAAAAATTCTAAACGTCGTTTAAAGGAAAACAAATCGTCAACGCCGTTTCGGTCGTCCCTCTCGTTACATGCATAACACTATATTATACCTCGCACGAAAATATATACCATTGTAAAGACGCGTACGGATCCGACTAGGGATCGGTGTCGTGAGGACGACAAAGAACACCGCGTAGTTCAAACAAGTCGGTTTCTTTTGACAATATCGGAACCTTTTTTTTTTTTTTTACTTCATCTGAATGATTTACAAGTGTTGCATAACATGATTTCTTTGGGTTTCCCGTCTCCTTCCTTCTTTTAAAACCGTTGTTGTACTTACATCTACATCGTTAATACCTGATAATACATAAAAGACGCAATAATACCGGCTTTCTCCGCAACTACCCTATTATAATGGACGCAAAAATGACCTAAAGTCATCAATGTCCTGACACACACACAAACACGTGTAAATACTATAACTGTTATGTTTTCTTGATAATAATACAATAAATTAATACTTCGCACACACACACAGATATAATTTTTCAGAGATGGTAATACAGTTATAATGATATATTTTACCAAAACGTTGCCAGGCAATAGTCTGCCTTAGACTACGACGACAAATGCACCGACCAATATTCCTTGTAATCACCGACATTTTTCCTAGTAAACCCTTTTATTTTTTTTTCCTTTTTATATCCTGTACAATATATAATCATTGAAAACGTGCGTGTAAATTCGGTAAACCATTTTTCACAAAAATGAATTATTCACCACAAGTATAAGCTGATAATGCAATGCGGCTTTTTCAAAAGTAAATCCTCATTCATTCCCATGCCTTTTGATGTGTTTTAAGTTGGTCTGTATGTATTAAAACGATGAATGGATTGGGTTAAACAAATGTTTGAAATCGATCTACATAATATACGCACGAAGTCTATTATTTATCTAATTTTTTACCAATTTTGAATATTGATATTTTAAGGATTATATGAAAAAATTAATAATTCAGTTTTATTTAAAATTATAAGTATAATGTAATAAAATACATGGGCGTTCAAAGTGATAAGGGAAATATCTCCTAATATTATTTATCTATATAAATTATTTAAATACTGTATAAGTGTTTTTGTAAAACAATATCATTCTATACGAGTATAAAAAATGTATTTATTTATATTTACTATAGGTTTTAATGAGAAAACAAAATATTAAAAATATGAAAATAAATTACACGTGACATTGCTATAATTTTAAATAATAATTGAATATTATTGTTGACAAATTACATTATGTTCATTTAATTTCCATTTTGTATTTAATTATCATTAATAATTCATTCATTCCAATCATTATAGTAACAATTATCTAGTACTAACAATTTTAAAATATAACAAACATAAAATTTCTATGTATCAGAGGCGTGTAGGACCAAAATTCAGGACAGGCCTGGTAATAAAAATAATTTGAGGTATTTCCAAGAAACGCTTGAGAATTGCCGATAAATTGTACGATTATTAATTTTATTTAAAGACAAATATTTATATTGTATACAACAGAAAATATGATCGATAAAAAATATGGTCACACAATTGCCTACGCAGTACCTATGTTGATGTACGAGTACTTACATTTTACATTCAGTTTTCGGTGTGCTTATATAAATATAATTTTAAAATGCATGTTTTGGGTATACTTAAAAGTTAAAAATCAGGGTAGACACGGGCCTACCAGGCCTACCCGCTGGACACACCTCTGCTATGTATATTATTTTTAGAGTTTGAACTACTAAATTGCAACTCAAATCTGTTTTTATAGACAGTCATAATATCATTAACTATATAGAGAAATGTATAATTATTGATTTAAACTTTTAACTTTTATAAATAGTATTTTATATTACACATACACGTGGCCTACACGACACATTTATAAATTATTCAATTTTACCGTATTATCTTATTTGTGTGTTGTTACTCGTATATCTATTCATAAGTCTAATTACATACAATATATGCATATAGATATTATTTATGTAATAAAAAAATATGCAAACATGTAAATACCATATGGAACTGTTTCTGCGCGGTTTAGACAGTACTTAAAACATAGTGTCCTTTTACAAAATGCAGCAATAAGATTATAATAACTATATATATAATATAAAATTAAAACAAATGTATACATCTTTAAAAGTTTATCCCTGTATATGTGAACTGCAAACATCTTATAATTAAACCTATAGATATCGTCCACAGGTTACGACCTCCGTGTGTACCTGTCAAATTCCTGACACACGATAAAACTTTTTTCAGCGGGTTACGGTGATTTTTACAGGTGTTTAGGAATTTCAAGAGTAGAATTCATGATATGTTTTTTCGGCATAGAACTGTTTTAACGTTTTAAAAATTGTGTAGATATTCAGGTTTTATTTATTTTTGAAACGACTTTTGCGTGTACTTAAATGTTTTAGTATCATATAAAACGTACCCGCTACGACGGTTAAAACATTCGTTTACGTTAGAAACACTGGATCGAACCGGCTTCGTAAACGTTTCACGTACTCGGGTTTAGCTGCCGTGGACCGAATTCCATCATCTGTACGGGCAACATGAGAAAATGTACGCGTTGAGGACCGGATTCGGAAAGGACGAAGAGGTTTGCAGCTCAGGTCCTGCCGCTTCCGTAACCCTTTTATGGCTAGCGCCAAAGACACGTATTTACGTTTAACCCCCGATGCAACGAGAAGAAATCGACAAATGCTCGTGTTCCATTCGAAAACTATTGCGCGTTTATCCGGGACCTTCAAAACGCATCCCGCCCGGCGGTCACCGTATAAGCGCGCCCCCGTATACATTAACGTGTTACGGAACGTGAAAGAGATTTACGCACCTGGTTGCGGACGGTCTTGGTACTCGACCCTTTTCATCCAACCGTACGGGCTCACGCGCCCGGTACCGGTGGGCGACGGCTGGTGTTGAACGGGCGGCCAGTACTTGTAATCGTTGGCCGTCTGGTAAGCGGCCGCGGCCGCGGACGACGGTTCGTCCAGAGACGTACCGGGCGACGAGCACGTGGCCGCCGCGGTGGACGTGGCTACCGGGTTGTAAGCCGCGACGGCTTGCAAGGTGGCCGTGGCCGCGGCGCCTGTGGGCTGCTGATGGTGCGCCGGCTGCGACGGCGGTGGCGGTGGTGGCGGCGGCGGTGGCGGCGGCACGTGGTGCGCGTGATGGTACACCAGGTCGTCCGCGTACGACGGCCGGCGTTTGTTGTACACGACCGTCGGCCAGACCGCGTAACCGCCACCGTCCGCGGGCGGTTGATGGTGATGGTGATGGTGCAACAACGGTTGCGGCGGTACGACGGACATTCCGTGCGGATGATGGTGAAGATGATGATCCTGTTGCTGCAGCTGCAGCTGCTGTTGCTGCTGCTGCTGCTGCTGCTGCTGCTGCTGCTGTTGCTGCTGCTGCACGTGGTGGTTGTGGTGATGATGATGGTGGTAACCCGCGGCCACCGCCTGATGGCCGTACCCGGCCCACGAACCGGCCGGTTGCGGCGGTTCGGCGGCGCACTCGTCGCCTCCGTTGCACTGCACGGGCATGCCCCCGTGGTGGTACGCGGTACCCTGTTGTCTGCTGCACACGGTCACCGGCTCGTTCATTGCTCGTCGGCCGTCGTCGCGGTTCTCACGTCGTGGTCGTCGTCGTCGTCGTCGTCTCGGCCGCCGCGCGCATTACCTCCGTTACCGTCGCGCACCCGGACGGGTATCCGCTGCGGGCGGCCGGCGTGCGGTACGTACGGTGTCCGGACGGGATTCAGGCACTGCGGACGGGCATCGGTGTCCGCGTGCAACATAGGTGTGCGCGAACGCGCGCGCCACCGACGGCGGATCGGACGGACGGACGGACGGATGGACGGACGGACGGATGGACGGACGGACGGACGAGAGCGCGACGGGACGTTGGACGGACGAACGTGGTTCGCGCGCGGCGTGCCTATTGACTCGAGACGGTCGCGCGTCGACCGCGGATGGTTACGAGAATACCGTTGACACGGGAATAATAAACACCGTTCCGCGCGTAAGAACGTTCACGAGTGCTGGGCGAGCGCGCGCTCTCGTACGTGTATGCGAGTGACGTGTGTGCGTGTACGTATAATGTTGTTGTGTTATTAAATTAAAAAAAAATTCCTCTTCCGAGGTGTGACGGACGGGTTTGTGTGCGTGCGTACACCGCGCGTTGTACGTGTGTTTGTCGACATCCGTGTGCACGTACACGCGCGTGCATGCGACTCTGTGAGTATGTGCGGTACGTAAGTGTGTACTTAATATTTAGACACGCGATCGATTACGACTGATGAGGTGCGGTCGTGCGTCGCGCGCAGTCGGGATTCGTGTGCGAGGGACCGACGGGCGGCGGCGGCCAAACGAAACGGGCGTACTCGGGCCACTCCCGCCGCGCCGCGCGTCGGCCAATTGCAGCTCGGCCATCGGCGGTCGTGGTCCGCCGCGACCCGGCCACACGCTATAATGTCCGCGCGTACCGTGTCTTGTCGCCGCCGCCTTAGAGTTTTAAATAATAATAATAATAAGAGGTACTGCGCCGCGACGCGTTTCCCCTCCCCTCCCCGCCGCGATACGAGCACAATGTGTATTGCGTGTGCAGCCGTGTAGCGATCGCTGATTTCTCGGTACCTACTGCCGCCGCACACCTCGCCGCATCAGCGGTAACACTATTCTTGTACGCGCCCCAGCTTAGGCGGCGTTTTATTTCCATTTTCCCTGACCGCACCACGGACGGACGCGTCGGAACATCTTTATGATATCGCGCTCCACGCTCTTCGTCATTCCAAGCCGTTCGCACGTACGTACGTGGACACCGCGCATCAGATCTCGTTCCGTACACGGCGGCACGTACCCATTGAAGTCTCGTATTCAAATCATGTATCGTACGTTACGATTTATCGTTTTACGATCGAATACGCGGTTTTGATGCGCACGGAATACCGCGGTCTGAATTGCGGACATTACAATTTATGCGTACCCACGCGCACCCGTACTATGCATGTTATCGGACGCGTACGTCTGTTGCATGTACCCGCGTGAACTCGTTTTGAAACGAAATTAGTGCGTCGCCGCGGCGCGAACGGATTGTCTTGTACGTTTCCGCGTGCGCATAGATCGAACCGTTTTCAGCGAGTGTTCGCGCGACGAATATTAAACACTCGTAACCGGGATGTTAGCGACGGATCGTTTATAGAACAATCCGTCGACGTCCAATCGTCAATCGACGACCGACAGTTGTTTGTACGCGCAACGCACAATACCGACGTGTACGAGTGTTTGATTTTATTCTAAAAACTGTAAGATGTGAATGCACCGCGGTACGTACACAGTTACATTTCGATAAGTCCACGTTACGAATACGTAACAATTATCGCATGTGTCAATCAACTCTCCTTCAGCCGTTTTAACTGCGTTTCACTTTACGCCAAGATCGGCTCGACGAAAGAGAAGTAACGCAATTAAAAATGCACTAGAATGGTGCATGTACAACAATTGTTTGGTGTTTTATAGATGAGAAATTATACGCGAGATTAATTACAGTTAGTCTAACTTATAATTTCTCATCTATAAAATATCGAATACTAGTTACTAGTCATGTACTAGTAATACTAGTTAGTTACTAACCTTAACGGTTATATCCGGTTTTCACAACTCGGTAGTTTTAGCTGATTATTTAGTTAGATTATTATTAAAGTTCGTACGCTCACACTTTTACAGATTCAAAATTGAAGATCTTCAACATATATTTTAAACGCAAACCCTCGCTTACATCAAATTTTATCATCGCTCTTATAAATATATAAATTAGTACGACTAACAACACAGAGTTCAAAGGAACTTTAACATTTAGAATCGTAGTATCATACCGGTTTATTTAATTTCAGGAAAAATTTCCAATTTTAAGAATTTTTTTTATACATTTTGTAGATAGGGTGAAGTAATGTATTTTCGTGTCGTAGACAAATTTGCGATATAATTTGTTGAACATATAATGTTATTCCCTATTACCCCATTGACTTAACAATTACATTGTCAAAAACACAGTAATTTTAAAGATCAATGTAATTTTCAAGTAAATCGCGTGATAGGGAATTATATTGTACATTTATCAAATAATATTACGAAATTGTAAATATGCTACAAAAAGACCTTACTTCATACCAACTACTGTTTGTGAAAGACTTTAATAGCAAAAAAATAATCATTGTAAAATCATTTGCCACGTTTTGCACATAGTTCAAAATTAAAACGATTTTATGCTCGATAAGTACCAATACAGATTAAATATATAACAGGAATCCTGAACAACATATATATTATGTATAATACAATGCTGTGTTCGTTCATTGGTAACAAAAATTAATAACTGTATTAGTAAACTATAAGAACTTTAATAAACTTACGAGTACAAATTTTAAAATCAAATAAAGTTTGAAAATTTAGTTCATTAAATATGAATAGTAATTCGTCGTTACCGTTTATCATGAGCACACGTTCATTATGTTCGTCCGTTATCGTTTTTGTTTCGCTAATGACTTTCTGAATTTATGATTTTCAATATGTCTCAAAATACATGTAAAAGCAATTTAAAATCAACGTCATCATCTCTGTAGCCGGGAAAAAAAAGCAAATTCAATATTATCGACCCGTCGAGCATTCTTTCTAAAATAAATCCTAAATATTTAATTATTCGCACAGACAAGGTAACTAATTTTAAGACTACTAATCAATTCCTAGCCAATAGCAAACAGACTGAATTTCACTCATTTTTGCCCTAGTTATTAAAACCGTTCTGTGTGTTTATCAGATACCTCCACCCCAATACCTGTTGAAAATATACAAAGCCAACATATAAGATAAAGGTTATGAAGTATTCGTGTCACGAATGTCCTTCACCGTATCACTAAACTCCCATTGCCTCTTTCACGGATTGATTTAAGAATTGCAGATAATAATAGTGACATTATAGACCTGTGTTCCTCCATACTAAAATTAAAATCAAGTTGCCCAGGGAAAAACTCGCCCCTCTACAATGGAAAGATTTTCAAACGTACTTCCATACAAGTAATTTTGGCCACCAATCCCCTCGTTGTATCGAATTTGGTGATAACCATTTCTCAAAATTCATGAAATCACCATCACATCCCGCGAAGTGCGCACAACGCTTAGGGTCGCAAACGCTTCCTATAAGGGCTGTCCTGTGTACCAATATATCTTAAAACATCGTAAAAAACTTTAGGTAGTCAAATTAAATAAACATCCCATTCCCAAAATCACCATACTGTCTTCAAGAATTATGACTTCCATTGCTAATAACAAATAATATATCATACACTAATATCACCTACAATTTCACCTGAAAACTCAATCAATAAATTTCTTAAAGACTTTAAAGCGATAATTAATCCATTAATACTTTTGCTAACCTTCGATTTAAATTGGCTACTATTGTTTTCTCTATCCTTTAAATAATGCTTTAATTATATACTCTAATTATGTCAGTCTTATAAAATCCAATACATTTAATGCATTCATTATAATGTTATTATAAAACTTTCTTTTATCTCTATAATTATTGCTGTTGTTATTTAGATTATATTTTAAATGTATAATATAATCTACATTTTTTCAAAATTCATAATTCGTTGTATAAAAATAATGTTAAATTCTTATTCTTATTATAAAACATATATACGTATTTACACTATAGCCAGTGGTGCCTAACCATATATTGAAGTCGGGTTTCAGCCCGATATCTTTTGACAATTGCAAATGAGGCCGCTTCAAATTGGGACGTAGTTTGGCTGCTAAACCGTATGAAAGCTTCATTACAAAAATAAAAGCCTAACATGGATATTTTTTGGGAAAAACCACTATCCCTCCTCCAACCGTTACATCAATGAGACCTACATTTAAATATTATGGTATTTTCAAATTATTTTCACCTGATTAAAATTTTAGGATTTCTGCGCCACTGACTATAGCTAATTTCTCGATTTGATTTTATAATACATAACCATGTACGTATGTACATGTATGTATTGTAATTGTCGAACAATAATATTTTTTACTGATAGCTTTTAAATATAATAAAAAATAAAGAAAAATATAAGTACTAATTGTAAATCAAGAATAGGGTTAAGTAAAATTTATAATTATTAGTTATAGACACTGCCACCCTCCTATTTTTCTCATATTGTCAAAATATTTATAATGAAATGTGAATCAATATTCAACTGTTTTATTTTACTTAAATTTTAATTATTAATAGTAAATTGTCAAGATAAATAAACCTAATTATGACACAGTATCTCTTAACAAAAAAAGAAATAAGAAAAAAAGTAGACCCCTAAAAATGTATAGCATATAATAACCTTTATAAAAAAATTAAGTTTATTGATTCAAAATAAAAATATATTTTTTAGTATATTTGTCAATTGTTTTTTTTTTTTTTTTTGTTTTATACATTGAATAACATATTTCTTATTTTCATCAATATTGCCGAAAATTAATTTTTTATACTTATCAATTTTATTATTTTCGTACCAAATATAATTTAGGTTTTTAAACAATCATATTAATAATAATTATATGTATAATTTTATTACCCCGCCATGATAATAATTATATATTGATAAATGTTATCTAAAAATGTTAAACTCATAGAATACCTAAAAGATAAATGGATTATGAAAATTATAATATCTATTTGTACTAGATGCCAGCTAAACTCTTCAATTTATAAATTATGTTAAAACTTCTTGCAAAACGAAAAAAAAAACATTTTCATAATATTTATTAACTTTTCAAGATGGTCAATATATATATATATAAATTAATTAAAATAATACTCCTTCCCTCATTGCTATATCTCAAAAATGACAAAATGTATGCATTTGAAATCTGACATTTTGACTCTTCTATACTCTTAGATATGCAATGAGAAAATATTTTTTGAAAATCACAATTAGATGAATCAAAACAGTTTTGCGCTGAATGCATACATTTTTATACTTTTTGATTACCTAGGAAATATTTTATTTTTTTGAATATATTGTTTATAATAATTATGAATTAAGATATATGTAAATTAATATAGTATAAATAAATATCATTAAATTATACGAGAATTGTGTGCTTTTTTCTACATAATTTTTTTTAAATATAAATAGTAATTTTTAAAATCATAAAACATTTGTCTAGCGAGGTCAAGTCTTAACTATTAAATATATAAATATAACTTTCAGTTTAAAATAATTAAATATTTGTAAGCACTTTAACTGATATTTAACTTATAATTTCAAGTAAAGTTATTACAATTTGATAAATATAATTACTTATGAACCCTTAAACGTATATATATAATATAACTGAATTATAATATTTTAAAAACAAATTGATATAATTACTGTAATTTGTATAGTCATAATGTAAAATATTGTTACTAAATATTCACGAATTACAAAAATCATTATATTTATTAATTTATAAAAAAAACTTAAAAATAATTGTGATAATAATCGGTTATTTATGTCATTATGTAATAACTACTTTAAACTAGATATTATAAATTAGAAATATAATAACAATTTTTAACAGTAATTAAAAGCAACAGTATTAACAAACTGGTTTTGTTTAATCAAAAAATTAATTTAAAATGTAGTGTATTATTATTTTAAAATTTCTTTTAAAATTCTTCTTTGTATTAATAGAACTACAAAGAAAATAAAAGAGGGATATTTCTAAAATATCCACATTCAATTTTTTATTTTAAAAGCTATTCACAAAACTATTAGTGAATTTAATTACTCTACATTTTTTCAAGAAAAAAAAATTAGGATTTAAGTGGAGAGTGATCATAATTAACACAGAAAATACAAAAAGACCCTTTAGGTCTAAAAATGTGTACATGACCAAGGATAAAGATAAAATCGTTATTAATTTAGGTATGGAATGAAACGAAAAATTCCCATAATACAATATAGAAACAAAAATATTACTTCTGTAAAAGGTTACAGCGTACAAGTTAAATATTTAAAAAATTTTTAGAAGTATAATATTACTCCGTAAGAATCCTTTTATATTTATAATATTTATATTAACTATAATATATTATATTTTTTATAATCTTACAAAAACTCAAGAATTTTTGAAGTGTTTACTAATTTACTAATTTATTCAAATACAATACTATAATCTGTATATTTTATAACAACTTGACATTTGTATTACTTTCATTCGACCAACCAATCGAGTTTTCAAATAGTACAATTATAATAATTTTATCTTTATCTCTACAAGGTTAAGTATTGTTTATATCAATTAGTTAAACTGTAAGTTGTGCATTTGTAATTATGTAAATTATATATATATATATATATATATAGTTAAAAGTACAATAAACTATAATATTAAATTTTATATAAAAACATAAATAATTTTGGTACACATATTGTTATATTAATTAATAAAGTATAAATATTTTATTTTAAATAAAACCTAACAATTTCGTGTATTTTTTGTATTTCCATATGACATTATTTTGCAATGAGAATTCTTGAACAAGGTAAAATTTAGTCACAGTTTCGAGAATTTACAATTATTATTCTATCCATAATGGTGACCAACGTTCTAACATAATATTTTTTTTTTTATAACCGAGTACTGTGGTAACGGTTAACCGTCGTTTAAAGTTATTATTACGTACACACCAAGTTATGCCGTTGCGCATAAACTGCAATGGTATTTTTCCTGAAACAGTGTTGCTCTATGCACTAATTAAATGTTAGTGTCATTGCGTCCGAAATTCTTTATTTGTCATGCCTTGTTTATGTTGTTCATTTTTGCGTACACCAACAGCGTTTCACATACACGCTACGTGTACTTCAACCTTCTGCGGCTAGTCCTTGTCTTCCAGAAAGCAAGCCCGTTGTATGACGTGCGTTTTTTACCGGACACTTGATCTGAGTTTTCGGGTGCCTGCTCAACGTGCTACCGTTAGCACGGGATGTGGGGGGGGGGGGGTAGCAAGACGAATTATCTACGAACAGTGACTCGAACCACGAGCACGCACGGCCGGGTTGCCGACTCCTGTGTCACGAGTGACCGTCCTAAGCGGACCCGGGTCCAGCAATTAGCCGTAAGCCCCACCGAGTCGAATCCAACCGTGGTTCGCGAATAAACTAAACGCCGCGGCAAGATATGCCAGATCGACATACCGGCCCGGTAAACCGCGCCTCCCGACATCTCTCCTCTCGTGATCTTTTGCAGCGTGATCAACGGTTGGACGTTCGCCAATAATGGGAGGTCAGCGACCACCGTGTACCGACTTCATACAGGCTCCGGCTCCACCGCCGCCATCACGACCTAGCCGTCCTCCGAATCCAGAGCCCTTCTAACAGGAGATCGTAGTCGGACCTAAAGTGAGACGTGAACACGGAAGTCTGGGCTACACATAAGGACATCGTTCCGCGGGTCGGTAAATCGACCGCCATCCCGAAGGGCTTCGCGTAACGATTTCGGAGTAAATCCTGCGATCGCCAGCCAATTCCACTGCTCGAAACTCAGTCGGCGTTTAACGCGGTCAATGTGCGTGAACGAAGGCAGGCCGTCCCGTTGCGATCCATTACGCAAGTTCGCCCATTCGGGAGGATAACGTATTCATCATATCCCGTGTCACACTCCCGCCGCAAGGGGGTGTTTGAATATCGCTATACGCAACCTGCAGTCCCGATCTAGTTGCGAGAACCAGAGGATAATTCAATTTTGACGCCCGGCACCCTTCGAACTCAAGATCAACCGTACCCTAGCTATAGTTTAGCTAGATTTGCAAGAGTCCAGCTCCAATGCGTCGATATCATTAACGCCAAAATTAAAATTACTCACTTGATGATGGGTTGACTATATTGACCGTATCACCGATGATTTTATTGTCCATACCATCAGTGAGCATCAACTAAATATTATCCCTCAGAAAGGAATGTGATAGTAGTACGTTGCCCGGGACTTAACGCTTGTTTTTTTTACTGATGAAATAGTCGAAGTTTTTTATTGATAACCACGACATTATCATTAATCATTGACGGACCGATCCTTTGAATAGTTTTTTTAATAGTTCGTACAATACATTTGTGTTAGAAAAACATAAGTATATGAAATACGTGGCTTTTGGGTTGGAAACTGTTTGAACAATTGCACAATTTTTCGAGAAATATTTGAAAAACATTAAAATTTGTCACATGATATTTCAACTCCAAACTTTATTTCTGGTAGTAATATTCATACATATTATGTATGACCCACTCATCACTTCAATCGGCCAGTAGCGTAACGACAACGTGGCTATAGGTACTTTGTATCTCATTCGACCACCCAAACCCTTTTACTAGATCTTCTATAATAATATTATATAATATTCTATACGCATTTAGTTCGCACTTGTATTGTATACATTTTTCAATTCCATTCAAATAACCATCGAACAAGTATGAAGTTAATTATTTATATGTTATATATTTTAATTGTCTTCAGTTTGTTTAAATTAACATATTTCACAATTCGAAGGATTGGCATTAAATTTTATTTTAAATTGTCAAACTCTAATTCATTATTAATTTGTATTGAACGGACAAAAAATCAACTGTGGTTTTATATTGAAATTTTAAAACATTTAAACAGTTCGATTTGTCGAAAAATAACAGAAAAATGAGAATATTGATGGTTTTACATTACAAAAATGCACCGTATTACTCATTTTTTACGGTTCGGCAGTTTTTAGTTGATTAAAAAATGTTTACAAATTCACAACCCCTATACTCACCAGATAACTTTTGGATATTTCCGAAACTAAAATTTAGATTCAAAGGTCAACGATTTGCTACGATTAAAATTACTAAAATGTATGGGATAGTAAATCTCAGAGCCATATTAATTGGGGGATATCAAATATCTTTTCAGCAATTACAAATTCGTAGGAATAAGTGTATCTGTTCAGAAAGATGATATTTTAAAGGAAATTAAGTTAATTTAAGTTTAAATCGTAGACATATAAAAGATAAAATAAAATTATGAAAACTTTTTGATTCTACTACGTATATCTTATTCTCTGTGAAGTAATACTTCGCTTTTTTAGCGTTTATAAATAAATATAATAATAAACTCCCTGGAGTTAGTAGTTTATAACTCATTTTATAATATAGCCAGTTTTTATAACTCAAAAAATTATTTTTTTGGACTTTGTTGAATCTGTATTCTTTATATATTCATGAAAATTCATCTTTCTTGAGAACTAACCGAATTCTATTCAATGATAAGAAATAAAAACTTAAAGTAATGTCTTCTCTAAATTTTTTTTAATATTAAAGTTTGTCGCAAAGGAAAACGGTACAGTTTTTATATTTACTTAAAAATAAAAATACTCATACGTTTTTTGTAAAACTCAATAATACGTTATAATTAAAATACTATAAAAAATTTAAATTATTATAAATTTGAATTAATTAAATTTAATTATTGCTTTGTGCTATTATATTTTCCATAAAAAAAATAATAATTATTGTTATTCGTAAAGTAAAAGTATTACATTTCTTATTAATACCATATTTTATTATTAAAATTATTATATTTTATCGTTAATTGCTTTTATAAGGTATATTAGATATTACATATTTTATCTTAGTGGTTAGAATACCAATATAAATAATAATATGTTTGTTATATGATTACTTATACTTTAGTAACCATAGTTTTTTTGACGTATAATAATAAAGTATTTATATCACAGTCAAATTAATTAAATAATTTTAGAATTTGATTATTATTAAAAACTAAGAACCAAATAACTATAATATAAATAGTTATTTTATTATATCAAAATGAAAAACGACACGGTAAGGACTTATGAAAATATTTTATACAATTTTTTTAAGAGCTTTTATTTGAATATTTGAATAATGGGAATAAAGGACAAAAAACATAGATAAACTACAAAAGTAGGTTGATAAGATGATTTAAATTTGGATTCCAGTTATAGTTTTGATTGAGAGAGTAATCGAGAAATAAGGAGCAGGTATAATTGGTATTAGACGAGGTGTATAGTGTGAACAAAGATGGATAAACTCGGATTTAAGAATGAATGATAAATAGTAAATGGTGAAGGTTACGCTAATATTCCATGAGATGGAAAGTGCACATAAGAAATTAATTATGAAATGGGAAATGATAATGTGAAGATGGATAAAACTATTATAACCCAGTTCTAAACTAAAAAAAGCAGCTGTAGTGTAACGACATAGTAAATAATGTAAATTTCTTATTTAAATTATAAGATAAATAATGTAAAATCATCATATTAGTAGGTATTTATAAATCAATTACCTTTTAAAAAAACATATTAAAACGAACTATTTTATTAATAAATAAGTTTAACTAATACTAATTACGTTAACGTTCAAATTATAATACCATATTATAATCATTGACCGACATGAAATAAATAAATAATTTAATATTTTTTCTTAAATATTACATAAAATTTTGAAAATTTAACTTTTAGGACAATTACACTATGTTGATGTGGACTCCAAAGATGTACCACATGCGAACTCAAAGGCGTCACGTGAAGTATACAATCAATACTCCATATTTAGAGCCGGAGGAAAAAAAATCAACTGATACTGAACCATTGATTCTTGACAACATTCAACACAAAAGACATTTCCCGAACATTATGACATCAAATGGACTTAGAGCATATTTTGGTCATGTTTAAAATATTAAATGACGAAATAATTTCATTAAAAATTAACAAATGTATACACTTTTAATTAAATAATATAATTCAGAATATATTTTTTAAGTTTGTATTATCACACGCATTTATTATTCTATTACTTATAATATAATAAATAATATAAGTAAAATTACAAGTAGATAGCAAAAAATATGTATTTGTTGCACCTTAAATTTGTTCGTCAACATGCTAAATCATGTTTCGTATACGTTGACAACAATTTAAATATTAAATTAATAAACAACTAAATTAACTTAAAACTCAAATGCAAATTAAATTTGTTATTAATTATTAATAATTTCAATATATTCAATTAATGTAACGAAATAAATTATTTATTTACGTAAATGTCAAGTTTAAATAATCGTTAGAATATTTTTTTTCAAAGTTACAATAAAAGAACTGAAAAAAAAAACGCATCTTATCGTTTATTTGTTAAACTGCTGTAACTCGGTGGTCAATTTTGGACTTAAAAAGTAGGTTAAGTTATGAAAATTCATTAAAATATTAGACAAAAAATAATTAGCGATTAAAATAGGTGGTTGCCATTTAAGAATAAGAAAAGTTATATTGTACATGTGCTTGTCTAATTCAGTTAAAAAATATGTTAAGTTCATTAAAATGTGTATTCTTATGCAATGAAAACAAACAAAAAACATAATTTAAATTTCAAGGTTCTACGCAAAAATATTCAATGTTTTCAATATGCGTTTAAAAACTGTTTAAACTATATTCTAGTATACAGCCAATAGAAACCAATAATAGATGCCTTTATAAGAAACTAAGATTAAAGAAAAATATAAAATTATGTTGTACTATAACTATTAAGGCTTAATATAATACAATATGACTTAACAGTTATAGTTACTTAACGCATATTGAAAACATTGAATATTTTTGCGTAGAACCTTGAAATTTAATATCATTAAATATATATTATTTAATATATTATATCAATAAAGGCTTTTAAAATTAAAATTAAAAAATATGAGTAATATTGTATAATCCATGAATGTATTCTAGGTTTAATAAATCTTAAACAGTTTATAATTTATTCATAAGTTTGGTAAAACAAGAGTACATTTAACATTTTATTAACAGTGATTTATATTTAATAAATCAGACATTTTTACAAATGACAAATATTTTAATTTGATTACTCTGCAAGTAGTATATTGGGTTAGATCTATCAACTAGGAAAAACTTTTGAAATTTTTCAAAAATTACAATTTTATACGAAATGATAAATTGTAATAATAATTTATTGTTATTATCATTAGTTATCAGTAATAATATACCTAAGTTACCCTTAACTATCTAGATAATTGTTTATGTCTTTATTAATAGTTTTTAATACTATTTATAAAAGCTACAAGGTATATATTATAATAAATAAATATGCATATAATGGTGAATAAAATCTCTGTACCTATTCATATTCATTTTATACCTATGTATTGTTATTTTAAATTTTATAAAATATAATTTGTTTATTGATATGGTAAATACAACCTAGTACGAACGTAGATATAAAAAATATATTATGTAGCCATGTTAGATATAATAAACATAGTATGCTCAGATTTTCAATATAAATATTAGAACTCGTTTTGAAAAATTTATACACAAATATGTACGTGTATTTTAATTAATACAAATTAACTATGAATTAATTAGTTAAACATTTTCCGTAAAGAACAATATAAATTACTTATGATTTTTCAATATTTTAATTTAATTTTACCTTTTTAAATATGAAATGTAATGATTTCAACATGATTTTTATGAATTTTACAGAATGTTTTCATAAAATTTAATATACTATTATTTTCAAGTAATTATCTTGATAGCAGAGCACTTCAAATGTATGATCTATCATAAGATAATCCTTTATAATGCCTACAGGATATTTAAGCACCTTAACTAAACTTCGAATGTATATAAAAATGGCAATTGTATACTTAAGTACTTACACATTTTCCTCTGAAGAAACTGAATAGAATAGTATTTAATATTTACAATAAAACTCATATATAAAATGCATTAACAACTTTATGAATAACCTTACGAGGTATATAGTATTACATATATTTAATACCTATATTTGTGTATTCATTATTCAGTACTTGCGGCACTGTTTGTCGGTATATCAAAAAGAGCTCAATTTTGTACCTGGAATACCTTCATGATTATATGTTTACTATAAAGGTCTAACCGCATGCGGCATACTGACAATATATCAGAATTTTTTTCATATTGCATACTTTTTGATAGTTAAACAGATATTCATGAGTCATAACTAAAAACTAACCATGTATATAGCAATGTAAGTAATACATACAGTGAAGTAATGGCGTCGGTCTCAATCTACTCGTTTACTTTTATTACGTATACATAATAATATATTGCCTTTAAATTCAACGTTTTAAATATAATTCCTGAAAATAAAAACTGGGGATATTTTTTTTCCATTAAAACCTTATGTTTTTGGTAAAAAAACAGTTATGTAATAGACTACAAAAAGTGTTTAAAATTTGAATTTATCTATCAAGTTCATTTCCTAAAAAGGAATCATGGAACAATCGTTAAAATTGTTTTTAAACATACCAAAAATCTATATTTATTGAATATCTCTAACACATTTTTCAACTAAACTTAATGATAAAATTAATTATGGATTATAACATCGATTAAAAATAATAATTTATACTATTTACAAAGAGGATTAATTCCAATCGTCCTATTGATGACCTCGTATAAGTCAACTATGTTATGTAGGTTCAGATAGATGATGCAGTATTATACTCCATTTGAGTTAGTTAATCATTCTTGAAACTTGTTCGATGGTGATTTACAATTCCAGATGGTGAAAATTTGAAAGTCAACGATTGTAAAATATCTATATCTTTATCGATTACTAACTGAAATATTGTTATCATTTTAAATATCAAAATAAATAATAACATATAGAAATTATATGAAATTGGTATAAAGAATGAATACATTATTATACAATCGAAATTGGATAAATGGTTTACTAAATTGGTAAATCAATAAATAAACGAATTTTTTAATGCTATTGAAATATTATAGACTTAATATTTATTTAAAATAGTAATATTGGTTCATTAAACGTTTAGTGAACATTCATGTAATCATACACTAAAATTTGTATGAAAATACCCGTAGGTAATCCCCTTCATATTACGTGTAAGAGTAATTTGTTAGTGTTCTACCAACTTACTTAGAAACTTACAGGCTATAGATCCAAGAGAGGAGTGAAGTGTGATGTAAAATATGAATTTCTGTGGAATTATGAGTATTAAATCATTTATAATAAGTTTGTTTTGAATTATAAATAAACAAAAATTAACCAAATGAAATTTTTCACGTGTGTATTTTTTCCTTATTTTTTCTTTTTACACCATGATATAAAATTTTATCAGAGTTGTTTTGTTAATAATATTATTATATTATTATGATCACAGTAATAATAAGCATTGCTTTTTCTTTTTTTCGTGACCTAACCATGATAAAGAACTAATTTTTTTTTTCTAATATGATATTCAGTTAACTTTGAATTTAGAATACAAATTGATAGACCAAAATGAGTTGTTGAAAATCATCTAATTTGAAAATAGTATTATTTATTTAAAAAAAAAAAATTAAATTGTGTTGCTCATACATAAGGTGACCTGTTTTGAACGGGACTGTCCCGTTTTTCGCATCTTTGTGTTACATACTGATCTATTTATCAGAAAATAGTAAAAATAACAATATTGAATTTTAATCTATCAACGAGTTATTGTTTTTATTGCATTTAACTATTATGTGTGCATGTAACGGGTATATACTGAATTATTGCACGGTTGACGTTGTACGGAATCGGGGCTGCGTGGTGGGTATATTGGAATATAATTATACTAACAAAATATAAAAATACCTATTGCGGCGAACGATGTATTAATATGGACGTATTAACCTAATATGTTTTAATAGGTACCCAAATATCAGTGCAAACAAAAAGTTATTTTTGATAGTTCATTATTTCAGTTTTACAGTAATCGTCAATCGTTTTCTTTACGTAGAGGTTTTTTTTTTTATAAAAAACAAAAAAAAATATTTTTAATACAATTTAATATTAATGTTCCTTAAAACTATAATATTACATCCATAGTTTTTTGTATATAAATATTTAAAAAATTTTTTTTTCTGTCCCTTTTCGTCTAGAAAAATATATGGTCACCTTACTCATACTTAAAATACATGAGTTACAAAAATAAAAAATTGTATTTTGTAAAAATGAATGATTTACTTCAATATTTATATATATATATACAAATTATATTTAATTATATTATATTTGTATATATATATATAAATATTGACTCTTTCGTTTTAGTAACATTTATAAAAATAAGTAAAATTTGTATTCTCATCCCTTAAACTCATTAAATGTTTTTTTATTTTAATTTCTTTGGAATTACAAAATAACCATTATTTGGAACAAGTCGTTATAAAAATATCGTGGTTGAAAATTGAATTATTATTTTCATAATTTATAATTAACCTACTCACATGCATACATCCTCATTGAAACCTGGATCCAGGAGTATTGTTTAGGGGAGGGGGAGCTCACAAATTTTCCATATTTTCTTTATACACAAGTAAGCAATTACCATTCATATTTTATTTTATTATTATATATTATTTATTATTATTATTATATATCACATATAACATAGTAATTGCTAGTACGTAAAAATAAAACGTGTAATACAACATAATAAAATAAAACCTTATAATAAACGCATAATACGCTAGTTCGTAGAATACGCTAGTATCCATAAATCTATAAATAATTTTCAAAGAAATAATTGATTGGCCATTGCCACAAACACAAACAGGTAAACATGTACTATAAAAAACTGAATTATTAACGTGTATCTAACATAATAATCAGATTTGAAAAAAAAATAATCATTCATCATAGTGATAACAATTATTTGTGACAAAACAATAAGCTATAATAATATTTAATCTAATGTACCTACAAAATATTTTTTGGGCGGCTTCAGCCCCAAAGCCTCCCTTGAGCGTACCAATGCCCTCATTCATTCGTTTAACTTACTCACCCATTTTCAGCCATTACCATTTATAACACATACACTGAATATTTGTGGTGGGTTAAATTTTTAAGGTTTATTTGAATATGTGATTATATTGCGTGATTATGTGCGTGAGTAGGTTTTGGCACTGTGTATGTAAAAGCCCGTTCACGCGATTCAATATTCATACTATATCGGATATTTTCTCGATTCGGTGTCTCTCAGTTGGAGTGTTCAGACTGTACGGTAATTTAACCGTACACCGTACTCAACCCTACACCTTACTCGGTTTTCTGTTGCATTCGTATCGTATGCGCATCAAGATACGTGAAGATGGACTTGAATACATTTATATTAATATACTGATATTGCAAGTATCGTCAACAGCAACGGATTTCAAATCGAAAATTCTATGTACAGCCTATTGTGAGACAAGGAAGTATTTTGGGTTCTTTTATTACGCTAATGTATCAATTACAAAAACACATTTTTTTAATTATCTTCGAATGTTTTATCCCAAAATGCAGGTTTTTGATTCGATCAATGATATAAGCATATCTGTATTTATATCATCTATTGTACTTAGATTATCCATTTACTCACTTATAATTAAAAATTGAATAACTAATTGTAATTAAATTAAATTAGTTGCAATTGAAACACTTGTAATTTTATTAAATTGTATAACACAAAAACGACTACTATAGCAATTCGACAGTAGCACAGACAAAAAATGACGCACTATGAGTCAAAATATCGAATCGTCTGAACGCAGTGTCTATAAACACGGTAAGCCGAATTGGTTTTTCTATCGTACGACCGAAAACAATTTGCAGAGACAAAACCGAATGAAAAAATCGACCTAATCGGTAATTTTACCGAATACAGTACAATGCCGTATCGTCTGAATATACGCATTTAAATTATATTAACACTGGCTTTTACGGTAAAATCAACGATACAACAGAACCGTATCGAGCTCTAAGAGTGAATTTGTAAATTTTGTTTAACTTTTATGAAACCAATAATTCGATTTTCAATTGCGATATCTTTATAACTCATTCCAAATATTGGTTATATTGTTACTTAAAAATAAAAAAAAACATTTATTAAGTTTAAGGGACGAGAAGGTAAGTTTGACTAAAACGATAAGACGAAAAATTAATATCTATGGAGATATTTCAATTGGAATACTATGATAGGGCACCACAAATATTATTATTATAAAATCATAAGAAAATAAAATGATATATTAATGTATTATATAAATTATATAACATTATATACAAAATTATATATAATATATACAAATGTACAAATTTGAGGACAAGTAAAAAGGGGAACTACGATCTTGAATAAATTTAATAATGTGAGTCCCGGATCATGTTAATGATTAGAAATTAATTAGAAATATAATAACAAGCTTTGTAGGTGTAGTTTAAACTGTAGTTTTGGTTAGGTTCGGTAAATTTGTACGAAAACACAAGACACGAGCAAAGTATTAAGATACCCTTTATTTCTTATTCGTAAACTCATAAATTTATATTTATTTAATTTTACAACTACGAGTATATTACCTATAATATAATTATGACTGTTTGGTCTGAGTTACATTTTCGCTGAAGTCATTACAAATTTTTACCCAGATATCGAGAAACGACGAAAAACGACCTAAAATTGTCCAAAGGGAGGACTCAAGTATTTCGTTAGGCAATCGGAGATGGTGGGGAATGGAAGGGGACTGCATTTAAAATCTGATGTCAACATTATATCTATTCAAATTCGAATTGACACGCGCAAAAAGCAAAAGTCGATAAACTACCGACATCATCGAAGACGTGGAATTTTATAATTCTTATTATAACATTAGTTTCGATAATACAAGAAATTGATTTTATTGATTATAATTAAATAACGACAATTATTAATAATATTTATTAAAAATAATTGAGGGAAGGTTTATGAAAAACGTTGGCGTAAGATAGGAGCGGTGTAGTCACTATCTAACGTACACTGCTATGGGAGAACAGGGGGGGATATGAAATTGCTCACTCTACTGACGTAATAATTGTATTCTCCCAAATTAAAATGAACAATTAATGCACATTTTGTTCAATTACAGTTTATTTAGTCTTTACCCTCCTCTTTACCTGACAGTGCTTATCAACAGTAAGTTAAGATGCTTCATGTCTGCTGTCTCCACAGATATAGATAATAAACTCATCTATATCTGTGGCTGTCTCCCCCAACCCGTATTTCTTACAACAGTTTTTTTACACGTAAAGTATAAAATGTGTAAAACATTGTAATGTAATTTTCAATCAAATAAGCAGAGCCGTGCAAAAAAGGGGGGGGCAATTAGGACAAGTGCCCCAGGGCGGCAAAAGAGTTGGTACTTTCCCATTCATACTCCAAATTCGTCACGGTCACAAAAATTAATATACCAACTATCTATAAATCTATAATATCGGAATATCCTATAATATTATCTATGAAAAATGTGTTTTAAATTGTAATCACAGACTAAGATTAAGATTGTTCGTTTCCAGTCTTATTAATCTCTTGTTAGTCCGTGATTGTAATTTGTGATTATGGACTGGTGTGTGTGTGCCTACATTGGCTACTTTATTAACCTATGGATGGCGGCAGGGGGGTGGGTGACTGAAGGCGCAATTAACATGCTATTTTTAACCATTTTTTGGTAAATTTATTGTCATTGAATAATTGAGATGATAAAGACTATCAGTTGGACAATTCTTGTTAAAAAATTCTCAAAACTTAAAGCTAGAAAAAAACCTTTGCATAAAGTTATAAATCATTATTCATTACTATTATAAAATAAATGTTGTTATTCATGTTTTTTATTTTTTATTATTTGAGTTGTTTTACTTATTAATTATTATATAAATAATTCAATGTAAAGTGACCCGGTAACTTGAAATTGTTTTGATTTTTGGAAGGTTTTAGAAATTTTCTTAAAGCCCCCTCCTCTCCTCCTGATGACCACCTGTGAATAGGGGCGCCTGTGGTGGTTAGCACGGTACAGCGAATCAGCAACAAACAATCACTGTCAATGATAATGTCGACCCATGTGTTGTGTATTTGAAAAAAAATATCCGCCTTAAATAGCGGTTAGGAAACGTTGCTGTGTTCATACCAGTGTTATTTCCCGTTTATCAATTGAGAACCGTTTTTAACATCAGTTCACGTCCGAACTATTGAAGCTTGATAAAAATTAAGGTGTGTACAGGCATAATATACCAGTTTTAATAGTTCTAGTACATTTCGGTTTTCTAGTGTCCTAGATATTCAAAATTCTGCAGACAGTTACGTTTAGCGCTTATTTTTTTTCAAATTATCTTTTCCCGAGTAAGTTTGCATGCCTTATTAGAATATACGTGGTGACGACGTTTGATACGATTCGATTTTTTCATCTGGCTTGTTTACTTTTTTTGTTTAAATTATTGGGCATTTCAGTGTCAATCTTGGGCGTGAACTAGGGCGCACTATAATCCGACACTTAATCGTTTTCAGATCGATAGCAGCTAACGATGGTGGACACGGGTTGTTTCTTCAACATTGATGGAGGTTATTTGGAAGGGTTGTGCCGTGGTTTCAAGTGCGGAATCCTTAGACATGCTGATTATTTGAACCTTGAACAATGTGAGACCTTGGATGATCTCAAACTACATCTGCAATCCACTGACTATGGACAGTTTTTGGCTAATGAACCCAGCCCATTGGCAGTGTCCGTTATTGATGACAAGTTACGTGAGAAGCTTGTCATTGAATTTCAACATATGCGCAATCATGCAGTGGAGCCACTAAGTACATTTCTTGACTACATAACTTATAGTTATATGATTGACAATATTATATTGTTGATCACTGGAACCCTTCATCAGCGTCCAATATCTGAATTGATACCAAAATGCCATCCATTGGGCAGTTTTGAGCAAATGGAAGCCATTCATGTAGCTGCTACTCCAGCTGAATTGTACAATGCGGTGTTGGTTGACACACCATTGGCTCCATTTTTTGTAGATTGTATTAGTGAACAGGACCTCGATGAAATGAACATTGAAATTATTCGTAATACTTTGTACAAAGCGTACTTGGAATCATTTTATGATTTTTGTAAAAAACTTGGAGGAATCACGGCTGACACTATGTGTGAAATATTATCATTTGAAGCTGATAGACGTGCAATCAACATCACCATCAACTCTTTTGGCACAGAATTGACTAAAGACGATAGAGCTAAATTGTATCCAAGATGTGGTAAACTTTATCCAGATGGATTAGCAGCTCTAGCTAGGGCTGACGATTATGATCAGGTAACATTGACACAATATCATTAGGATGATAAATTATTGATTATATTTATTATTTCTAGGTTAAAGCTGTAGCTGAATACTTTGCAGAATACAGTGCTTTGTTCGATGGTGCAGGTACTAATCCAGGGGAGAAAACTCTTGAAGATCGATTTTTTGAACATGAAGTCAAGTTGAATGTTAATGCCTTCATGCGTCAATTCCATTATGGCGTGTTCTACTCGTATTTGAAACTTAAAGAGCAAGAATGCCGAAATGTTGTTTGGATTTCTGAATGCGTTTCGCAAAAGCACCGTGCTCGCATGGATAATTACATTCCAATCTTCAAGTAATTTTTATCTATTTGAATCCCCATACTATACATGTTATTATCAATATAACGTTATAAATGCCCCTTTATCATATAATTTTATGGTATAACTTAGATTGTTCATTAGATCACATAGAGTAATTCATTTGTTTTATTTATCATTCCAACGGTATTAATGTCTGGAGAATTGTTGATAGCTCGTCAATGTATTATTATGTTTTTGTTTTTATTATATTGTCATATAAGAATAATATATATAAATTATTGTTGGTTAAAATACCATCTTTAGAATTTACAATTATTTTTGTTTTAAATACCATCCATATATTATTTTGGACACTCATGATTATAAATTATAAAAAATAAATTTAATTATTAAATGACTAATGTTTTTGTTATTTTTTTTTAAAAGTATTTGTTTTGTGTATTGGTTATTAAATAGTTAAATAAAATATAACACCTTTCATTGAAAACAAAATACAATGAAGAATGTAAGACCATTTATTATATAACATTATTTCAACAATTATACAAAATAGTTTACAGCTAAAACATTTAATTCATACAATATAAATATTAACTATACATTAATTTACTGTTATCAAATTGTTAAAATTTAAACATAAGAATAATAAATATAATTGATAATTTTGCTAAGATTAAAAATTATATGATTGTAACACACATTAATTAATTTATGCAACGTAAAAGTACTCTGTATAAAATCATACTTCAAAGGCTTAATTTTAATCTACACAAAATGTTGTAATTAAAACTTAAGTCACGTTAAAAAATATAATCGCATAAAATACTAAAAATTGAGCAGTGTGCGTTTAAAACAAGTTATTTGTCAAAAATATTTTATGTAAAGTGAACATAAAATAAATCATTTTCGGTATATTTTTGTGCAAAGTAAATACAATTTATTTTTTAACGAAATCTTTAAAAAAAATAAAAATTATTAAAAATATGAAAGTGGTAATACTTAATATTACATATTAATATTATATTCAACATCAATTACTAAATTATTAGTCACATTTCTGAATCAAATACAAATACATTTAAATAATGAAAAAAAAAATACATATTGGTGCACTAAATAAATATTAAATAAAAACAAATTAACCCAAATCAACATTTATGGAAAAATTTAAAAAGTGGGGTAAATGTTAATAAAATTATTACAATTTAAGTTTTTTTTTTTTTTTAAAAATAAAACACAATACAATATTCACATAAAAGTTGAAAACATTTAATTAAATATGATTAAAATAAATTACCCAATATTTTAGATCAATATTATGTTATTGCTAAGCTATTGCCTACAGTCAAATATTGTCCAGCAGCTAAAAATTTACCGCTCAATAATTTTGTTTATTTAAATAAAAACCACTTTAAATGGTCAGTCATTCATTAATATTAAGGAATTGTAAACACCAATCCATGTCTTCGCTGTCATCAACTAGTAACTTCAATCTAATAAACATAAAAATGTATATACACAGAATAATAAAATAGTTTTATCCATATTTTTTTTTATATGGTTTATTTTAAATTGGGAAACTCACTGAGCTTTATAACTATCACACTGTTGTTGATCTATAGAGTTCTTTAATTGTTTGAGGGCAGTCATACACTGAGCTGATAATGATTTGAAACACTGTCTACGCGCAGCATTATGAGCTGGATTATCCCATACTGGAGTATTGCGAACATGTTTCCATGCCATGAATACATAGTCCATAACAATGGGCCACTGATTACTTTCTACTAAACGTCTTCCTTGATCAACAACACATTTCTATAAAAATAAAAAGTCAAGAATTCATAAAATCATATCAAAACTAAAAAGTTTTTTTTTAAAAAACTTACTTTAAATGCCAAAACATGAGTTGAAACTCTATTGTAGGCAGTTGAATCAGTTTTAGAAATTAAGCGACTACTAGGTAAAGCCTTGTAAATATTACGGCGCAAATAGTAAATACGCTCTTCGAGGGGTTTTAAATCGGCCAAAGGGAAATTAGATCTTATTTCCTATAAAATATAACATAAGTAAAATAAAACTACTTTTTAATTATGTCAATAATATTATATACCTTTTCAATGCTTGGATGATCAACAACGATTTGTCCAATTATACTAATAAGTTGATCAGAAGATAGCGCTTTCATTGCTGAGAGTAAACAATTATCTTCAGTAAGCTCAACAGCCACATCAGTGCGTATTTTCTTATAATTTTGCGAACCCTTAGAAAATATTTTGTTTCTTATTAAAATTTCTAAAAAATTATAAATCAATTATTTACTTACAGTTTTATATTTATCTGGAGATGATAATTCTAGAGGATCATTCAATAATAACCGCTTGCGAGGAGTACTTCTGAGAACGATTGAACTTTTATTGAAATTAGAACTACCTGACTTAGTTGGTGTTTCTTGATTGTCCTAAAAAAAAAAGACATATGTTAAAGTAAAATTTAGATACTAGGATATACGTGGATCTAAAATCATAAAATTTATGTGATTTAATATAATTTAATTTATAATTAAAATAACACATTTATACATTTTATTTTTTATGATTAACAAATTATGAAAATACTTAATCTGTAAGTAATGCCTTTAAAATAACTTGATTTATTTCAAAAGATTGTTAAAAATAACTAACATCTGTTAACATTATAATACATTAATCTCTAATGATAAATAGTTGTTATGAGTTCTAATATTTGAATATAACGATGTATCATTTTACAGATTACATATTTTATTTACTCATTTATACACAGTTTAAGAAATTATGCTCATTAACTTAAAATTATCATTTCAAGATTAAAATAAATATTAATTCAAAGTGAAAAAAAAGGTTAACTTACAAAAAAAAACCTAAATGATAAATACCAAAAAAATATATATGCCATTGATATCTAATTGACAAAATAACCCTGAATTAAGATAAATAAAATTAGATATTTTAAACGATGATGAAGATTTAACTATTAACCTATTTTAGAGATAAGTAGGTAAAATAAAAGATAAGATACAAGACTAATATATGAATTATAAAATGAACAAGCATTCTCTACACTCAAAATTTAACTAATAAAATATTTATACTCTATCAATTAGACAAGATTGAATACCTGTTTTATAGCATCAATATCAGGACTAAATGTAACTGGTATTTTACGCCGTCCACGTTGTTGTATGATTAATTCATCAGGACTTGGTGATGGAGTCATCATGGATGTTGGAAAGTTACTTATGGTTGTGTTCATTATATTGACATGATGGTCATTTCGACCCAATCCTAATAATATGGAGTAATAAAATATTTAATTTAAATTTGTTAGATACAGTTGTCTAAATGATTTTTCTTTAGCTATACCATTAGGTTCAGTCATAGATAATCGCCCAAGTCTTGTGGGTATTTCAGCTAGAACACTTCTTGTCATCATACGAGTCGGCTCTGGATTGAAAGGAGGAGTTTCCATTTTGATTTTTTCAATCAGATCAATTTAAAATAATAGCCTATAAAATGCATAATTTTAAATAAAAAAAATCTGATTTTAACTGATAACTATAGATGTAATTTAAAATATGTAAATAAAATAAAAATTGTGACAAAAAATTTAATAAATAAATAATTAAGGCAACATCAATCAATACAATATTATAATTACTTGTAGAAACTTGAGATATTATTAATTTGTGTACCTATATATCTATTATGTATTAAATTTAAAAAAAATTTGGTTTGTTAATTTTTCTATTACTTTTTATAAATATTCCATGGACTATTATCTTATTTTGATTTTTACTCAATATACAGAATTATCACTCATTCTAATTTTTTCAAAAGTTAACAGATATAATTTTAAAATAAATACAATAAGAAATATAATCCTAGGTGATTGAATCTATATTTCACTGTAAATAAAATTACATATGCACCACAGTTGACTCAAGATGTAAAATATAAGATTAGATTATATTATATCATGTTACTTGTTACAGGAAAAATCCAAACCAAGTACAAAATGTTGAAATTGTTTTTCCAATTACTGTTTGCAATTTGTTTGTATATACCTTATAACTAGGGCCCGGATTTCAATGCAAAATGCATAATTTCTTGGTTAATCTTAGACAATGCTTTCCAAGTTTATAATTTGATTCATATAACAGAGACTTCAATGGTGAAATTTTTATTTTGCATTTTTCCATAATTTTTTCGTTTTTAATGCATATTTGTTTAATAAACTATACAAATTTAGCCTATTCAAAAATATTATCAGTTTTTTTTTATTAATTGTCAATCTTTATTTTTCGATTCAGTTTTTATCATAATTTATTATTGACTGTGGAGTGTCACCCGTATTCGGTCAAAAATCACGTTCAAATAAGTCTATTCGTATTACATCGCAGTCATAACATTTGCTTGTCATTATTAAGTCAATTTTTCAAATTTTCAGTTTTTTTTTAATAAAATAATAAATAAAAATTACATCTTATTTAAAATTTACAAATTGTGTAAATATATATATATATATATATATATATATACATGACATTTTTAAGTTCATTTTCGTGGTAAAATGCATTTTTAAAGAGCTTTTTTGGCTATTTTTTGGAGCATATTTGTATAGTTTTAAATGCATTGAAATCCGGGCCCTACTTATAACACATTCTAGTTATTTCATGCTTTACTGTTATCTGAGTAAGTTTTAATTGTTTTACATCAAAATAAAAAATTAAAAACACATCTTTTAAATATCAAAAAGTTTTTAAATATTAGAATTTATAATACTTTCTATTGGGTGTTTAGATATTTGTAATGATTTACAATTACAAATGATTCAGTATGTGATTGGCGTACATATATTGTGATGTTTACCAGTATTTAAATTCAAAATAATTTTAAGTCATTAATAAAGTAATATTTAAAAAAAATATTGAGACACGTTTATAATTTATACATGTTACATAAACATGATATATTTAGGTACAGATAAAAATGTTATTACAGTTACCTTATGGCATAATTATACATTTTATTAATTATTATACATATATAAGTAAAATTGCATTCATAAGATTGAGAAAAAAATATTTATTTGTATATCAATAATATTTTTATTCTAATTTCACTATTGAATAAAATGCTTTTAAATACAAAAGTAATAATAATAATATTGGAGTCATAAACTGCATAACTGAATGGATAACCCAAGATTAACAGAAATTAAAAATAGTCCCCAAACACCATATGGTATAACTTATTTAAAACTACTTGTTGAATACTTAAAATGCAAAACTGTCTAAGACAGACTTTTGCATAATAATAAAACGTGTTATTTTCGGTACCGATCCGGTAGTCGAAACTGATTGAGATAAATGGAACGTAAATGATAAAAAAAGATCACTTTATTAGGTAAAACAAAAAAAAAAAAAAATTGTAACAATACAAAGCACCTCTTTTTCATATCTAAAACCGAGCCGGTGTACGTTTGGTGGTTCCGAAAAGGGGGGGCGACTACTGTTCACGTCGAAAGTTTTGAAGCGGTGTACGTACGAAAGTGCATAGGAATGACGTGACAAAAATGTCAATGGAGCGCAAGATAATGCGTGCGACGATCGTAGCGGCGATGTGTCGTGAAAACCGCATTACGTGCACGCGCACACCATAATCAGCAGTTTTTTGTCGACGAAAATAACACGTTTTCAACATCACCGTTTACGCTCAACAATTTTTAAAGATTTCATAGATATCTGTGGCCCGAACGGAGGGAGGAGAAAAACAAAAACTAAATTAAAATAATATAATAATGGGAGAAGAATGGCATTACCGCTGCTCAACTTTCGTGAACGGGCCAGTGAGAAGCCTTCGAAGGGGCAAGAACGGCTGCGAAGTACACCACAACACACTAACCTTTCAAAGTCGACGGTACATGAAGCGCTTCGGCGTGGGAGTAACGTCAAACGTCAACCTGGCTCCGTGGCTGCGACGACAACGGAACGGGCCGGTGCGGAAACTTCGTGCGAGACACTTGCTCGACCGTTAATAGCAGTCCAGTACGAAAATCTCAGACGCGCGGAGGGGGCGCGGGCAGAGAGGGCGGTCCGAAGGTGATCACGGTCGACGGGTACGATGACGGCACGACAATCGAAACGTTGACGGCAGACTGACCGTTGACGGCGCGCGCTGCAAAGGCGACGACGTGTAAACTTGAAAGGCACCGCGACCAGTTCCGGCGAACCTTTGTCTGACGTGCAGGGATTTGAGCGGGAAAATTGCTAATAGTTCCCAACCGACGGCCAGCAAGACAGCACCGCTTGCCATTGGTCTATCGGTGCCCAGTGGTTCCTAAACGGACGGGCCCGCCGAAATTCAAACGCGTGCCGCCGCCGCCGTCATACCGCTGGAGGGGGTGGGTCCTGATGTGACTGCTGTTCGTCACCACAACGGTAACTCACTGTCACAGCTGATCGGAGCGCGAGCGAAGGTTTTTTTCTTTTTCTTTTTGATTTTTTGTCTTGCCCATCACGATGGATTACAAGTTATCGATACGATTGCATTGCTATCGATCATTGAATCGGTCGAAATCCATTATTACACACGGTAAAATCATCCACAATACAACACAGCAATAACTATTACGTATCCCAAACGCGAAGTGAACACAACCGTGTATTTGTTTTACTATATACCAATTATTGCTATTATAGCGCAATGTTTCCTTGTTACTTATGTCAGTGATTTAACAGAGAAAATATGTCAGTTATAAACGAGGATCTTTAGGTTGTTCCACAAATATACTAGCGGTTCTGGTCTATAAAAGTTTAAGAATTACTAAAAATCATCTAAAGATAGGGTTACCATAATTTTTTAGACCAAATCCGGACATCAGTTCCGTTTCAGGCGGGGGAAATTTAAGATAAACAATATTGTTCTTTTATTAATACAATTTTATTTAAATTTTTGAATAAAATGTCTACATAAGAATTATTAGGTTAAATATGTTAGTAAAATTAATAATACCAATTAAATAATAAATAATAATAATAATATAATTAATAATGTGTTATAAAATCTGTCACCTAATAACTTTTTGTATCAATAAAACCACGTTAAACGGTTACCTTTGTAAAATCTGGACATTTTGACTGTCCGGACGTAACCCTATCTAAAGAAAGACATTCGATTTTTACACGTGGAATAGATAATTGTAAACGATTCTTGATTTTATTTTCAAGTTAATTTCATAATGATTGAATTATAACTCATAATTTATAGCTTTATGATACTGATTCTTTTTTTTTTTATTAAAATGGAAAATGTAACCAACTAAATAAGTCTGCAGTTGTGTAATAAAAATGGAAAATCCAATAGTATAGATATAGAATGATAAAAATAACGTAATTATATTTATAATACTATTATAATCTAACCGACCAGCATTTTTTTTTTTTAAGATTAGCACAAGCAAAATCTTCAGCATTTCAAAATGTTATTGATGATCTATTATCATGATTAATTTATAGCATACTTTTACAAGGATCTATTTTTTTCTTTAATATTTTTGGATAGCAGCTACCAATAATATTATTATAAAATATAAAATCGAGCATAGACGATTTTGTTAAATACAATTTCCCAATTGATAGCAATTTTTCTGAGCATCTAGAATATTAAGAATATTAAGAAATTATGTTAAATATTGTCTTCAATTAATTTATGTATTTTTGATTTTAAATTTGAAAATATTTTGTAAAACTAACATTATGTTATTAAACCTGTGATAAAAATTTACAATTTGCTAGCAATTTCATATTAAGGATATACAATTTAAGCATGATATAACTAATAGTTATTACAGTTACTTATGATTATATTCGTTAAATATAGAACATAATTTAATAATATTTAACTTTAATTTGGTTCTTAATTAATTAATTTGATCCTTAATTTAATCATTATACTAATGATATAACACTGAAAAAATCTAAAAATCAATTAAAATTTGATTTTAATCACAATTCATTAATGATCTTAAGTGATTTCATTATGGAAAATTTTTATCATATATTTCACACCATTTTAATTTGTCGTTCTCTTTAAAAATGATATGGTGTACCATTGCTTTAAAATTAAATGTAAATATTTTACTTATAATCAATAACAATTTCTGACAGATTTTAAATAGAAAACATGCATTACTGTATTATAATATTAAAAAGCTTGTTTCATACAAATTTGATGAAAACATTGTTTATTTATAATTTTAATAATATAAAAGGATATTATTATGTCATAAAATAATATGAATAGTTCAAAAAGGCAATTTTAATACCATATACTAAATATACATAATTTGAATAATAATAATAATATAATTATTCAAAGAAAAAAATTATATTGGTTATTAATAAATTCAAAAGATTGAAAATGAAAACATGTTGTAATGTAAATGTTTAAAATATATTATAATAATAATAATGGTGATTTTATGACATTACATCTTAAAACTAAAATTTATACATTGTTATATAATTATTTATGAAGTGAGCATATACATAATATGATAAGATATTGATTATAAATTGATGGAATATTAGTATAAATTAAACTAAATATATATAGTTATAGAACATAAAGAAATAATACGTCAATTTATATAGTAGTTCCAGACATAAAAAGCAATACATTTTATGATAAATAAAGTTCAAGAGAATTTTATTAAAACTGAACATTTAGAAATTAAAGGAAACAAGAGCATTTTAACCTTCAAGTTAATGCAAAATAAACATCCCTTAAAAATAATGACCTGTAATTGATCGATAAATATGTTTTCAAAATATTATAATTGTCGAGTGCAAGTTCAAGATCGACAAATTACATATAAAAAGTATTTATATATCTTAAACAAGTTAAAGCTGCATTTTCAATGCAACTTTTCAAGCAATTAGTATCAGCCTTACTAGTTGACAAAAGTTTAAAAATCGAGTTCACTTGTTTTGACATGGGTTTTCAGCCTGAGATGATGTACTAGGTTTGTCTTCAAGAACCAAAGGTCTCCATGCTTGATTATGTAATGCTTGTAAGCCTAAATTCAATTCTGAAATAAAACAATTGTAATAATAAATTATAAATTTAATGGTTTAGTATAAATTAATTTTTTTCACTACCTGAAGAGGCAGATTTCTTTCTTTTATGATCTTTTGATGGATTAAGATGTGAAAATGGTGCCTCTAAATCCATTTGAATTGTATTGCTGAAAAAATATATTTTTAAATTAGTACTTATAAGTTATAGCTAAAAACCTTGCTTTTTAATATTTTTAATCATAATATAAGATAAAATAAGGAAAAATATAGAATTAATAAAAGAAGTAGTCTTTTTAAAATAAAATGTTATAATATAATACATTTAAAATTTTTTTAACTAAATACTTCAAGCAAAAATGTATACTTAGAGAGCATGAACGATGCAAAAAGAATTATATAGTTATCATTTTGATATAATTTAAAATGATTTTATATTTTGCTTATTACAATAAAAAATTAGAAATATCATAAGAGCAATCGTAAGAATAATTCTTACTCAGTTTTGGTCAATGTTACTCCTTTCTTTGGAGAATCATTAAGTTGCATATGAAGAGAATACATTTCTGCTAAATGTGACAGTTGATCCTGCTCATTTTTTGGCATAGGATGTAATCTGAAACATAAACAATTGCTATAGTACATATCGGTAACTAGAATATAATTATTATATAATAACCTTAATTCAGACTGTGCTGGATCTCGTAAAAAACGAGAAACTTTTTCATTAGCTGAAGTCAAAACAGAAAAACTTGGCTTAACTGATCTAACTCTACGTAGACCCCCACGGATTTCTCTATCACCGGCCTATATATAAATATTAATAAAATAATATTGCCAAAATTAAATTCATTGAGTAATAAAATATACTTTTCTAGTCCATATTGACATACGCCCTGGCCCTCTTCCTTCAGTTAAAACGTTATTTTGTAAGTTAACGGATAATAATCTTTGACAATCAATTTTCATTGGTTCAGTATCATCATCAGTTACGCCTCCAGCCCCACAAGCATTTCCAACCCAATCACTTTGCTCATCATCTCCTAAATATTAACAATAATTTAAACGTTTAGCTAAATTATACAATTTTTTTTATTATTATTACCTTCTCTTCCTTCATCATTGGTAAATATACCAGCTTCACTTTCAGAAGAACTTATACTACTTGAACTACTAGCAATATCAACATCCATGGATTTCATATTTGAAGAACCTTGATGATGACTACCAGCTATAGTTTCACGATTACTACGCTTTCTTTTACCAATGGCCAAAATTAAAGATCCACAGTTTCTAAATAATTAAAACATAATGATGTTAAAGGTTACAAATAATTGTATTGTAAATAAATTATTACCAACATATAAGAAAATTATTGTAATTGTATTAACATTTTAATATATTATACCTTGGCATACTAGCAGAATGGCGTGTATTTCTTCTTTTTTCACTATTATTACTATAGGAACAACTATTAGTTATTCGAGAAGAAAATTTGATATCTGGATCAACAATCATCTTTTTAAACTTTCGTTTTCTAAAATTAATCATATAACGCATAAATATAATATACTTTATATATATACACACACAGTAGAATCCGCTTAATTGGGACACATTGGGCACATTGACACATTGACCTATTTGTCCCCATTATCCGACTGTTCAGATTAACTAATAAACCGAAACTATTTAAGTCAATATATTTACATACATAATAACATTACTTAAAAAATACATATATACATACATACTTAATTCATACTTTATTTAAAAATTACATATTTTTATTATTATTATATCATAAATTAATTGATTTACATACTTAATTTATATTTTGTTAGGCTACAGAAAATTGTCCATTCTTCTTTGCTGTAATTAATTATTAAGACTTTGCTTATAGATAAAATCTGCAATAATGTCTAGCAAAGTTGTTGGGACATTTCAGTTTTCACGTTGCATAAAAAATAGTCTTAGTTGACCAATGTACTTTTCTGCATCTTTTTTATTGTAATTTTTACAGGCTGAATGTTGTCATAAAATATACGTAGATAAAATATAATAGAGCCATAAAGATTAGATAATTACAGTTTCGATAAGAAAGTAGATCATTTAGGCTAAAATATTTAGTTAAACATTTTTATTTTTGTATTTCATAACCGATGGTTTGTTCCCGATAAACAATGTTAAATTGCATTAAACTTATACATTCATTCCGGACTATGTCAATTTGTCCCCATTAAGCGGATTCTACTGAATATATATATATATAATTATTTAATATAAAAGTATTGACATTACATCAGGAATAATGAAATATAGTAAGTTTAATTAATATAATTAGTAAAAAAATAATTGTAGTCAGTATGTACTATTAGCGGTATAAACATTGTACTAATCAGACCCTTAAAATCCCTACATAAGTGATTAGGCATTAAATAATATCCACTATTTAATATATAAATAATTATCAATAGTTTTTACTTACATAATTATATCTCAAAAATTAGAAAGGTAAACAAAATTAAATTATAGCTAAAATAATTAGTAATGAGTAATTACATTTAAGAAATTTAAAAAAAAAAAATTTATAAGTGGTAATAAAGGTGAAAAACAAAGGTAATGGAATTCATTGAGTGAGAAGAATCCTAATGAGATGGAGAACTTAAAATATGAAAAAGTTAGAAATTTTAAATTTTTGAGAGCAATGCTTAGCACAAAGAATGATTAGAGATAGTTAGAGGAAATATAACCCAAAAAGTGTTTAATGCACTGAGAAACATTTTTTTATCCAAAATATTATCTAGGAAAATGAAAGTAAGATTATAAGAACCTATTATAAGACCAACTGTCATATATGACTGCGAAGCTTTGACGAAGACTAAACAAACAGAGAAAAACCTGAGAACTTTTGAGAACAAAGTATGGAGGACATATAATAAAAAGCTGTACGATATATTGGAACTAGTACCAGTTACAAGCTTCATTAAGGGTCAAAGGATATAATGGATAGGTTACATAATGAGAAAAGGAGAAAACGAAGCAGTTAGAGTAGTATTGGAATGGAGACCACAAGGAAAAATACCTAGAGGAAGACTTAGGAAATAATGGATTGGTGTAGTGGAAGATTTAAAAACCTTTGGATTTGAAGATTGGAAAGTGGCAATCCAAGATAGAGATAGTTAGTGAAGTGAAGTAATAGTAGTAAAAATTCTAGAGTAGACATACTAGTGGAACAAGTATATAAGTGGAATTAATCTTGACTGGTTAAATTCAACCTAACCTAATATATCTATATTTAATAATACTAATGAATAATTATATATGAATAATTTTTATTGTTATAATAAGTAAAACATTAAAATTTTACCTTCTAGTGAATGGTCGTCCAGGGGTTAAGTTTTCATTGACAGAATCTGATTCTAAATTCATCAGGTGTTTTGATAACAAAGCAAATGGTATAGGTTGAGGAGCACCACTAATATCATCAGAATCGCTCTATTTTTAAAATAAATCCATATATTATATCCTTAAAAATTATTTATAGTTGTAAGTAATTAAAAAATTGTTCTTACATGATATATACTTGACACTCCTACATCTTTAGAATTACTACTGGAATCATCACTTTGAGCTTTATTACGAGGATATGCTTAAATAAATTAAAAACATTGAAACTATGAATAAGTTTGTGAAGTAAAATATAAATTCTAAATTTGAACATACCAACACTACTTGCAGATCTTGTACGGCGCCTGAATCCTAATGGCCGAATGAATTTATTTACTTTATCCATTCTAAACTAAATGAAACATAATAAATAAGCCATTATTCATACAATTTAAACAAAAATTACATTATAACACATTTCATACAAAACAAAGAATTTAATTAAAAGTCAAATGTTGAAATTTTATCGTCTTTATACAGTCCAAACATCATTAGGATATGATTAATATTCTGATAACTAGAGATTGTTTTTTGTAACGTGTTTAACACAGATCTAATTGATGTATATTATTTCTGTTCATAAACCTATCAGTTAATTTAGCCTCATTGCACTGAGATAACCAATTACATTATTTGTTAGTTAATCTTATAAAAGATGTATTGATTTTATTACATTATGAGTTGGGTAAACAGTTTCGATTCGTAAACAAAAGTTCAGCCAAAATAAGAATAACACAACATAGTGTTTGTGCATAGCACGCGTGATGTTAAAAACATATGGTATAAGAGGAAAACATAGTCAAGTTGACCTAGTAATAAAAATAAAAAAATAATAATAACAACCAAAGTAGACGGGCGCCTATTGGTCTTCGTCACCACGATCCATGTCTTATTTATTAAAGTGTTTTAAATGATCGACATTCGTATTTACCTTTCGGGCGTGCAAACGCGCGACGGCACAGCTCAAAGTGCCCGGCACTGGTCGCATAAGTAACTCTTCGTCTACCGCAACATTAGTCCCATTGAATACGCTTTATTTTTGTACCGTTACGCGGAGTTTGGAGCGAGAACGGGCGCAGTGACGTTACCAGTTCGCGACGACGTCAACGGGGCTGCGAGGCAACTGACGGCATAAGACTATTATGGTGCAGATAGTAATCGTTATCAATAAAAACACGGTGGACAGCCGTTAGATTCTCCTCCGTCAACATATTCTACTCGTCAACATCAATAATGTATAGTAGGCTCCGTAACGAGTACGAGTAAACGGTATATTCAATAATAATAACAAAGAACGATAATGGTTATAATCTCGATATCGCGGGCGCCAGGAGCACCGGTGATGGGCAAAACCGATACGGAAATCGGTGGACAAAGCGATAATAGCAATTTGCGGTTTAAGTCTTTGTACGCTGACGGAGGAATCGCGTATCTGAGCGATTGTACCTTGGATAGACGACGAATCATAGATTAGAATCTATTGTGCGAAGCGTCAAGTGCAGCTCGAATTTGGGCCGTCGCGGGAATTGGCAACATGCCACGGCGAGGGGGTGCCCAGCTGATCGGTTACCCGTGCGCTACGGCCGACAGATGGCGGTACCTCCGTCAGGCGATCGAACGACGTCCACCATTGGGCCGGGTGCGCGGCCCGACCACTATACGGGCCAACCGCGTTCGCCGTTCCGTCGGCCCTATCGACGCCCGTCGCACGCGGACCATCACGGTTCGGTCGGCGTAATCTACGGGTCGACGGTTCCTCGTCCCCGCAGTCAGTGACCGACTACGACCATAGGCCAGAGATTAGCTAATAACCACGAATACCCCGGAGACGGACGAATCCTTGGATGTCCGAACGATAAGAAAAGTTCGGTAACGGTGACGAAAGGGGAAAAATTCGAAAACATTGCGCCGCACGTGTGCACTCACGTGTTGGTCATTATCGTTTCTGTAACGCGCGTACTCGATAATTGCAGTACAAGTGATCGGGAAAAACGATCACGGCCGAGAGCCACGCCTGGTCCGCGGGCGCGTTCGACAAGTCTGATCCGTTCGTCGCGTGCGCATAAAGCATACGTGTCGTTGACCGAAAGAGAGTAGTGTGCACCACTTCGGTGCAGTGCGCGGGAAGCGTAAAAAAGTTGGATTCGTTACATAATATTTGTACCGAACCATTGTTTTCAAATCTAGTGAATCTTGGTAATTCGCACTAAGATCCTCGCGGATCGGCTATGTCGACGGAGGTACGACATTAAACGTTTTTCGTGACCGGTGCAACGCGGGCGGTGGCCGCGTACGCCACGATCGTGTGAGCGGCCGTCGAGCTTGAAAGTTGAACGACGCGCCACTGGCCGTCGCCGTCGGTGTGCTCGGCGGCGCGACGACGACCACGGCGTTGGTGCTTGCGCGTGCGTGAACGGGAACCGCGATAACGCGTACCGTAAAACAACAATCGTCGTCGCACCGATTAAAGGAGAAAAAAATAATAAACGTATCTATCGCGCGCGCGCGCTCGTTTCTCGTGTCGAATCTGTGACGGGTGAATTTTTCTTTTTTTTTTTTTTTTATCTTTTTCCACCCCGTTTCTCGGATCCGTCGCGATACGACATGATATTACAATAATAGTAATAATAATAATAATAATAACACGTCTCGCAAACGCATACTGTTGTGTTCTCGTCTCGCGATTAATTGCATCATGTCGAGGCGTCGTGCGCTCCATCGTTTCTGCTGCCTCCTCGCCACTACGGTCATCGCCAGTGGTTGACGTTCCTAGCGGCCGTCGTCCGTCCACCTGTACGTAATTGCCGTTATGCTGTTATCGTCGTCGTCGTCATTGTGAACACCGTGCTTGCGGGCGTCGCGTCATCGGTATATAGTGCTAGTGCGTGTACGTAAACGCGGTGACGGGTTGTGATCGGTACGGGAAAGCAGATCGTCGTAGAGCCATGTCGCGTTACCGTCGGCCGACGTGCGATACCACCTAAAAAGGGCATACATGCCCACCGTCGCGTAACGGCCGCGCTTTACATCGGCGTCGTGGTCTTGCAGTCAGCGACCAGCCAACAATCGGTTCGTTCGTGTAAGTGTTTTTTTTATTTTATCTTTTTTCCCACGAACTTTGACCCAACTGTCTTCTTCACGACACTCAGCGGCCTTAAGATTTTTTACCCGCGTTCACCGTATAGTCGATGGGGTAGCAACAATGTTGTTAACCGAGTCTTGTGGTGTGTATGGGGTACATGGCTGTGCCGAATGCTAAACGATTACTGAATTCAAACAGTTAATATACTTTATACATCTCCTCTCCTGATATGCCAAAGTTATTTATGTATTTCTTTTTTCAGTTTCCCATCTACAGATTCTCACTGCAACACTGTACCGTCAACAGTACGCTGATTCCAAACATTATTTTATTTCGACAATTATTGTGACATGATGCGCATAGGTGAATGGTGCTCTTGAGCGCCGGCAACAGTTTGCTGGCGTCCAATCGAGATATGGACGGCAGTAATGGAGCTAAGCAAGCCGATAGTTGGCACAAACACGAACCTTTTATGATGGTTGATAAGCAGAAAAACAAAGGTAAGCGTAATTTTTTTTATGATTAAAATGTTAATGTCAAAGTACCCTGTATATTATGCATCAAGTTTTCTATACCTATTATGGTGCTTCCTAATTCTTTATATGAGATATTGTTCCAAGACGCATTTATCATGTTACTGAATTAATTGTCATACCGTGTCTTGGCAGTATCATTTGGATTAGTGTTTTGAAATAATTTTTGCCAGATGTTGGAAGTGTCCTTGAATATTTTTGTGCATAATGAAATCTATGTAACACATGTTTAGTTAACTGTTTTGATAAACACATTTTTCTTGTTTTTGTTTTATTGTTTAGAACAAATGCTTATCTTTGATTGTTTTGTGTCTATGTAGTAAGTTTAGTAAGACATACTACATAGACTCACAATAACTATTAACTATTAACTATTCTAAGTTTAGTAAGACATAGAATAGAATAAGGCTTACCTGTGTATATTTATCAATAATTCCAAAAGCTTATTGAATTTAAGTTATTAATGATGTTTCTTAGAAAAATAATTAACTGTCAATCAAGTTCAATTACATAATTAATTTTCTTAAAAAAATAAATATATAATTAAATTATTCATTATTTTATTGTTGTTCAGTTTTAAGCAGCTAATTAATTTTTTTAAGTTAGGTAGGTACTTCTAATTTTTTTTGTTTAATTTACTAAATTGCCAATTCTAACCTCTGAATGTGAAAAAATAAAAAAAATTTCTTTCAACAGATTAATTGTTAACACTCAATAAATGTAGACCATTTAATCGACATTTACTATCATAGAATGTTAATAAGGTACACATAGTATAATAGACTTTCTATATGTTTTGTTAAAGTGGATTAGATAAAACTAGAAATAATTTAATTTGTGTATATGTAAAGAGTTTATTACTATTTAAAACTAATTAAAGTTCTTTTCATGAAATTTTTCAAATGATTTTATAAAAGTTTAAAAAAAAAAAAAAATAGCAGTGATATTTTATTAACAATAAAAAATAATTCATTGGAAACTGACATATTGTACCAAAGAATATTCGAGGCATTATTATATATTTGTAATAAATAGATTTATGTATTTAGAGTTTTTTGCCTATCTAAAATATTTAAACCTTTATTTTATTTCTTAATTTTAAATTTTATTTTCTATAGGTACTACTTGAGAAATATGTGTTTTGCAATTTTGTTTTATCTTTTAAACACTATTTTTTAGTTCTTTTTTCAGTTTTTATACTGATTGGTAATATATAGTTAATAATTAAGGACATGGTTTATTGTGTTATTTAATATTTTATATAAACTTTATTTTTATAAATTGACATGTTTATTATTTTCAATAAAATAGTTATCAGGGAATAAAATTTTGTGTTGTGAATTAACTGGAATAGTTTATTTGTGCAAGACAAGAAAGTTACTACACAATTATAGTGTAAAGGTTTTAATCTTGCATTTAATCTGAGAAAATGGGTTTTTTTTACTGTTGATTATAATATTTATCGTAAATATATTTTCATATATTCAAAGCTTAGACTGTTCTGCACATTATTTATTTTAAATTAGTGTTTTTAGTTTCTTATATGTTTTAATCAATACACTAGCAGGCATATGGTTGGGGATTAGATGACACTCTATAAATAGAGTCACTTTGCTGTTAAAACTATTTATAGAATTTTGTTAATCAGTCTACACATTTAAAATGCCGACTTCTACTTCGAGAAGCTGACATTATGTATGCATATTAGTAAATTAGAAAACATTTATTATGTTAATAGCTACTATCTTCTCCATTAATAGTTTTAAGAAAGTAATATAATTAACCATAAAATTAATTATATGACTGAAACTTATTACATAAATATAAAACATAAAAATTAGTAAATCATTTAATTGAAGTTATTTATGTATTAACAATTTTTTTGTTATATAATATTTATAAGTTTTGCTATGATTTTCAAAATTGGTTATGAAATAATATTTTGAATAAATAATAAAATTATTTAATTACGCCTTGTAAATAATGTTCATTATACGTAAACAATAATTTTCTTACTATTGTGTGATTTTGTTTATCATATATTGAAATATGGTTATTTATAAACTATTCTTTTGTACAATTGCATGACTGTTGGGTTGTCGACGGCTTATCGCCCCGACTAACTCAACGCATACACTATATACAAATTAAATTAACTAGGTATATTGATAATATTTAAAATTTTACAATTTTTCAGAAAAATAAAAACCTGTTAGATGTTTTTAAACCGTGATTTGAACTTAAAATTTGTTTATTTTTTGTTCCATTATTTACAGTATTTTTTAATACTATTTTTTATAAAGGTCATGGACAAGGATCTCAAGATAGTAATTTTGGTTTTGGTGGCGGTCCGTTGTATGGAAGGCTTGTTGCTGAAGATCAATTACCTATGGTTGGTGGTATTGCTCCAGTACATGCTGATATCCATGCAATGCAAGCTAGAATACCACCTCATTTCAGAGATCCATCAACCGCTCCACTAAGAAAACTTTCAGTAGACTTGATCAAAACTTATAAGTTTATTAATGAGGTATTGTAGTAACTATTAATTTTTATTACAATTTGAAATAAGTCCATCATGTTTAAAATATATATTACTTTTTGGAAATTTATTTAATAAGTATTCAGTAAAAATAGACACAATTTAAATTTATATTTTATTGATAATGTGAGTATTTAATTAGGAAGTGACATAACATTTTCAATTATAAATCATCTTTATTTCACTAACATTGGTTAATGAGTATTTTTCTTTAAGTAATATTTATAATGTTGAATTTTATCAAAGAAAAATATAATCTTAGTTACTTGTGAATCTTAAATTTCAAGATAATTTATATAGGTAATTGTATTAACATTAGATTTTGTACTTTTAAGTATGCAGTAGTTACTATTTAAAATTTAAAAACATTTTTCTATTAATAAAACTTTATTGTAACTTTAATTAATATTCTATTCAAATTACATATGACCAGTTATGTTAAAACAATTATTCAACTTTGTAGGTTAAATTTCTTGTATAATTATTTTTAAGTACTGAAATAACTATTTTTAATTAATTTAAATTGAATTAGGTCTACTATGCTAAGAAAAAGAAAAGAGCTGGTGGTGGAGCAGTTGGATTGAGTAGCCAACCTCTAAACAATGGAGCCCCTGTTGAAGGTCCTGTAGCTAACAAAAAAGAAAGAAGAGTATATAATGATGGCCATGACGATGATAACCATGATTATATAATTAGAAGTGGTGAAAAGTTTTTAGATCGTTATGAAATCATATCTTTGCTGGGAAAAGGATCATTTGGACAAGTAAGTAAAATATTTTATGAAATATCAAATAAATAATAAAAATATTATTTTGATAAGTGTTATTTTTTAAAATTATTTTAATTTTAATTTTTAATAGGTTGTTAAGGCTCGTGATGAAGAAGAAGATTGTTATGTAGCAATTAAAATTATAAAGAACAAAAAACCATTCCTAAATCAAGCTCAAATTGAAGTTAGACTCTTAGAAATGATGAATAGAGCTGATGTTGACAACAAATATTACATTGGTATATAACATTTTTTTATAATTTGTGTTAATAATTCATTTTTGCAATTTTTATTATTTACAGTTAAACTAAAGCGACATTTTATGTGGCGTAATCATCTATGCCTGGTATTTGAGTTATTATCATATAACTTGTACGATTTGATTAGGAATACCAATTTTAAAGGTGTTTCTTTAAATCTTACCCGTAAATTTGCTGCTCAACTGTGCACGGCTCTGTTGTTCCTGTCCACACCGGACCTGTCCATCATACACTGTGATCTGAAACCAGAAAACATATTGTTATGCAATCCTAAAAGATCTGCAATTAAGATAGTAGACTTTGGTTCATCTTGCCAACTTGGCCAAAGAGTAAGTTTACTGTAATTGTTATGTATGTTATATATTATTACTTCAAAATGTAATATTTGAATGTATGTTACAGATTTATCAATATATTCAATCACGTTTTTACCGTTCACCAGAAGTTTTACTCGGTATTCCATATGATTTAGCGATTGACATGTGGAGTTTAGGGTGTATATTAGTAGAAATGCATACTGGAGAACCATTGTTTAGTGGAACAAATGAAGTATGTCTTATCATGAAATTTAAAAGAAAAAAAAATCTTTGAAATATATAATTTTTTTTTTTTTTTTTAGGTTGATCAGATGAATAAAATCATTGAAGTCTTGGGAATGCCACCTAAACATATACTTGACCAAGCGCAGAAAGCTTATAAGTATTTTGATAAAATGCCTGGTGTTGAATCATATACTCTTAAAAAACCTAAAGATGCTAAAAAGTATAGGAATCCTGGTGGTCGAAGATTACATGATATACTAGGTGTTGAAACTGGAGGTCCATATGCTAGACGATTAGGTGAACCTGGACATTCAGTATCTGATTATCTTAAATTTAAAGTTAGTATTTTATTAATTGTTGTTAATTTTTTTTTTTTATTTAAAAATTGTATTTGTTTTTTTTTTCTAGGATCTTATAGTCCGAATGTTAGATTATGATCCCAAAACTCGAATTACTCCGTATTATGCATTACAACATAATTTCTTTAAGAGGACTTCTGAAGAAAGCACCAATACGGCTAGTGGTATTGCTCAAGCTGGACTACACAGCTTAGGTGCTAGTCCACCTTTTAATAGTTTACCTAATAATAATGGCCCAGGAGACACAAATGTGCAATCATCTGGTAAGAATGTATAATTTAGCTTTTTTTGACATAATATTGTTAAGGGAACTTTATTTTGAGTACTCAATCTTACATAAAGGTTTAGTTTTTTAATAAGTCTATTGAATTGTAGAAATTTTAATGTATGTTTTAAATATGTATTGAAGATAAATTTAAATACATTTCATTGGTTATATATTATTATTATATTTTGTTTTTGTTTTTGCCTACCTCAAAGGAAACACTTTCCCTTCACATTTTTACGCTCGATGACTATTGCTAAACTTTGGGTCAACGTATTAAATTTCAAAAAAGTGTAAGTCAATTCTTATTAACGTGTTGTGTTGTTTTTGTTATTTGTATTATTCATCTTAATTTATTAATTATTACTTATATAGTGTATTTATGTTCCATACAATTTTACTAGATTTGAATTGTAGTTTATGTATGTAATTTTGCTAACACATTTAATTTAAGTATTTATTGATTTATTTTTAACAATAAGTAGCAATAGCATTACAAAAAAATATTGCACAATTAATTTCAGTTAATTATAAAAATTCATAATCTTAGATTTATACATTATTTATATTTATACACAGTAAAAATCACTTACAACATTGAAGAGACTGTGAAAATAGTTGTGTTATTTGATATGTCAATCAATGTTAACTATAGGACTAATATACTACCGGGCCCATTAGATGTTAAATTTACTAATAGATTTGTTGTGTAAATTAAGTTTTTATTAGTTTTTACTGTGTAAAATATATTCTTGTAATAAATCTAGGATAGTTTGCTTTCAGATACTATAAACTATTATTTAAATATTTTTTTTATTAATTGTTATGGTTGGTATTGTACTTTATCAGTGCAGTATTTATGAACATTTTTATTTAAGAATAATTTATAAAATATTGATTTGAACAGCAGTTTCACTAGTATTTATTCTTATAGTGGAGGGTCAATGCTATTGTCAAATGTTTATATAGGTAATTACAAATTTATATCAAAACTATATCTGAAATTCATTCGATTGAACCAATTATATAATGTGATAAATTATGATTTATTTAATACAATTTACAAATTAGAAATCTATAGTATGTGTTAACATTATAAATAATTTATATTTAATTTAATTAATATTTTTATAAAGAAAAATTATTTATCTCAACAATGTTTAAATTAATTTACAATTTAACATTAGTAACAATTTTACAATATAAGTTAAATTTAATGTGTTCATTTAAATATTACTTATTTAACTCAAACTTAAAATAAGTAATTATTTTTATAAGATACTCTCCTCTAGTTTGCGCTTGGATCTATTACTTTAACATATCTTTTCACACAATCTTCTCATCTAAGGTACGGTCTGCCTAGCAGTCTTTTTCCTATCAGTTTCTCCTTAATTACTGCTTTCGTCATTATAACCTTTTTCTCCATGTGTGTCCAACCCATATAAACCATTTTGCAGCTTCTCTTGATATGTACAGTTTTTGGAACATGATTTGAAGCTCCTCATTGATTCATATTTTCCATACTTCGGTTTGTGGGCCAAGATATATTCCATAAATTTGTCTTAGCAATGCCTATGTTTCTGAACGGTAAAAGATGATGGGGTGTATAAATGTCATGTACATTTTAATTTTCAAATGTAAAGATATTGATTTAAACCTTAGTAGATTTCACCTCCAAAATATAATTTGTTAGCCTATTGTGATATTCTTGATATCTCCGCCTTTAATTTATCGTCTTTTAATTAAGAGGGTGCTTAGGTATTTAAATTGTAGAACTCTGAAGAAGATATGTTTTTCCACTTCCATACTCTCTCCATGTTCATATACCCTATCTCTTCTGCTAAGTTTCATATATTTCATCTTTTCATAAGTTTTTATGAAATCAACTTTACTGGCAACATCCATTAGTTTCTTATAATGTTTCTTAATTATTTCCATATTTTCTCCTATGATGAAAATTTTGTCTACATATGCCAGTAGGCCTATCTTTGACTAACCTAATGTAACCTAATGCCTTCTAATATATTCATACTTCTAACCACCTTTTTTAGTTTTAAGTTAAAAAAAATGTAAGAGAATGCATCCTCTTGTCTCAAATCAGTAGCTACTTTGAATGATTGTTAGGTTGAACTTGGCTATTTTAATTTTTGTCTCAGAATTTTTCATGCTGGCTTTTATGAGATTTATGAGTTTTTTCGAGAAATATAACTTTTAATGTATTAAATAGGCTGAGTCTATGTATAGAATCATACGATTTTTTAAAATTCACAATGTATTAACTTCCATGTCATACACTCATATTTTTTAAATATTTGTTTTATAATAAAGATTTGATTTGAATCCTTGGTAATCTCTCAATATTCCTCCAGAGGTGAGTTTAATTCTGTCTAGGACACAATATGATAATATTTTTTAAGTCGTGTTGAATAAATTAATGCCCCTATAATCGCACTTAAGTGAATTATTTATATATTGGGCATACTAATGCAATTCTCCAATCCTATAAAATCTTTTCTTTTTTCCTCATCCAGGCTTTTTAATATTTCACTCTGGATCCTATCATCAACCAAAGTTTTATGATTTTTTTAACCTCTTAATTTGTTGTGCTATATCAATTCTAGATGGTCTTTATTGAGTTTTACGTCTGTCCAAGCAAATGAATCTATAGGATCATCTTAGTGAAGAAGGTGTTTTAAATAGTCTTCTCCATTTTTGTAGGTTATCATTTGGATCTGTAATTTATTTTATTTTTAATTATAAAATTAATTTCATAAATTCAAACAATTTAGTTTCAAATGGGGAAAATAACATACTGAGTCATTATTTTAAAGAAATGTGTTGCTATTATATTGGTTGTGTATACCATATAGAATATAATAATTTTATTTTGTTAGAGTTTGTTGTTATTTATGTCTTAAGTTATTATAGTAAATGTATGAAAATTGTGTGGATTTTCAAATTTTTAAATTTTTATAATTATAAAAATTTTAATTTTAAAATATATTTTGTTTTAATATCAAATAAGTGTTAAAATTTAAAAAAGATTGGAACATGAGAAAATATATTTATTAATTTTTATTGTTTTTGTTATGAATAAATTAAATTTTGTACTTTTAAATGTTTCATATTATTTTAGGATTGAGAACATTGTGTTATTTGTACATTATAGTATTGCTTTATTAGTGGTTAACTCATTATTATGGCTGTTTGAATGCACCTTTCTTTTTAGTATTTATATTAAAAATGTAAAATATGAATTATAATTAAAAAATTTTTTTATAGCAATAAGATTACGATCAGGCCAATGCCGAGGTAGAACTACAATGGATTGTGACCCTCCGCCCATCGCTTCTATGTACCATGGTTACCAAATAGCACCAATGGTTAGACATAATTTGCCTCACCATGCTACTGTTTACCCTATGAATCCAGCATCTGCAGCGGGTGCTATGGTTCACTGTCGACCCACCTCTTTGCCGTTCCTACATCCACAACATCACCCGTATCAGCCGATACAATCACAACCTCCACGTTCATTGCATTCATTGCATAATCACCCTCCACCATCAGTACAACAGCCTGTCGCTCGTGTTCCACCATCCCATTCTAATCGGACAAAACAAGAGCAAGATGACATGATTGGGGTATGTATAGGGCAGAGTCCAGTAGCAATAAATATAACATGATCAAATTGTATTAAGTATAGACGAGATGATTTATATATATATATATATATATATATTTTTTTTTTTTCATGTAAAAATCAAATAACTGTGATTTTTCTTAAAGGGAAGAGTATATAATTTTTAAATTCAGGTGATAGTATTTGTGTTGAGTAGTGTCAAATTTGTTTTTTTTTTTTTTTTTTTTTTTTTAATTAATTTGTTTTAATTAAGACGAAAATGACGACTTTTTTAACAGTTTTTTTTTTTATGAACATTTACCAGTATGTATGTATGTAATTTAACAGAGTTTAAACATTTGTTTTAACCAATGTAATAAATGTAATTGAAACCTAATGTGTCAAACACACTTGCCATTTTTATCTGTATGTATACCGTTTACACATATCCATTTAAAACTACCTCAACCAATTTCTTTATGAAATTACAGAACAAAATATTTTAACTTGTGTTTTACTCTTTACTCACAACACATCAATCTACATTTCAACGTGACTAAAAACTAGTGTATAATAATATATAAATGTAGATAGATAATTTTAAAAATGTACATTTTTTAATCAATTAATTATTAAGCAAACAACGAAATTGAACCTTATTATTTTTGTACTTTCGTTGTACGTTATAATAATGTTGAATAAAATGTATGTCAAATATATTAAATTTAATAAAATAAAAAATTAAAACCCAGGTATAAATATTTTATGTACCTAATAATACAACTAAGAGCATTTTCTGTATTAATAAATACTAATGTTTTGGTGCTTTTACTGTGGACTTATCTGTGGCATTTATATATTTCCTTTTTTTTTATATATACAAATGTTTGGGATGTTCTGAATGTTATGTAATAGTTTTGAATTTTGTTTTGGGTAAATAGTATTTACACAAAAGAAAAAATCGTTATAAAATAAATTAATTTTGATGGATCATATTCTTCTTTTTAGAATAACTGAAAAAATCAGTTATTATTATCTTAATTATTCATGACAATGTATAGAAATCATTTGTTAAATTTTACTACTAAACAATTAGAAATTGCATAAGATAAAAATGGCCCACAATTGATGTTTGCATATAGACTACATTACTTGAGAATAATTTCTTTCATAATTTTTATTTTTTATCAAACTACATTCACATATGACATATTATTTACAATTATATTCATGTCATGTTGAACATAATTTTTATTATTATGTCTTCCTGGACTATTTAGTATTTTTATTCTTATATTATTATATTTTACATAGAAGTTCTATGAAATTATTACCCTGAAGATTTTTATGCCTTGCCACTGCCATAGTGTGAAAATAGAAAATGTTTTCTATACATTTTTGTTCAATTACAGTTTAAATAGCTGTTAAAAATTTGTTTATTACTATTGTATGATGTAATTCATTGTTTAATGAACAGATACAAAGATACATACCTACACAACATAAACACATACACACCATACTTGTACGCAATTTGTGTAGTTAATTTTTGATTAGATTTTAATATTGCCACCAAGGTAGTTTTGTTTTTTTTTTTATTTTGAGCATGTATATATATGTATACATAAAAGAAGAAATAAAATTATTGTGATAGAACAGGGTGGAATATCCTTAACATTATTTTGTTCACTTTTTATAATGATCATTTATTATTATTAATTATAATTTGATTTATATATTTTTTTTTTTTTTTTTTTATTAAAGACTGTTGTGTAAATAGACTAGATATTGTATGTGATGTTCATATAATACAATTAATAATAATAATAATAATTATATTTATTATAGGAAAACGTTTTTATTTTATTTTTTTATTGTAATTTTGTGTTAAAAAAAAAAAAAGTTGTGCATGACATGATCTGCATATATATAATATTTACATATATGATATATATCACACAACCATTCAAATTCACATACTTATAGATTAAATCAAAGAGAAATTAATATGGTTTTATTAATATATTGTCCAAATAGTATTTTTTAATATTATATTCATCTGTTAATCAATGCCATTTATGGTTTCTTTGCAAAACTACAAACATTCATTGACGTAATTTTTTACTAATAATTTTTATTGAGTAGGTAATGATTGTGGACTTATCATTAATATTATAACCATAAGTAAATGTGAAACAAAAATTTTTAAATAATTGTTAGTACTTAATGACATTGATTTTAAAAATGCTGATAATAAATAATATATACACACAAAGTTGCACGTGTATATAATTTATGCAATATATTTATTTTATAATATACATTATACAAATATAGTATATAAAAAATAATTGTAAATAAAGTTAAATCATAAAAATCAAGTTATAATAACCTTTTTTTTTTTATTAGTGTTTGTATGTGTGTGTGGTGGTGCACCGTTCTTTGTTATATCTTATGCTTTTAATCCTTTTCTCTACGTAGTTGTACCATTCGACGCTAGATAGTGCTCGCAACTATTGATGTTTACAATGATTCACCGCATAAGTGCATACCTAGTTTATAATTCACCTTCGAAATGATGACATGTTTTTTCTGTTTTCGTTTGATTGTTTTACAATAATATGAGGATGAGGATAAAGATAAGACTGATTGTTCACAATAAGGTTCAAGTGTTTGTATGGCATATGTACCGAAATTTGAGTCAATTTTAGTGTTAAACCAATAAAGACGTCACGTATTGCTGGAATATTCTTATTTAATCGATGGACCGTTAATGGTGGAAGATATTCATATATACATTTTCAGCTTAAGTTGAATATGGTTCCAAGACAAAAGTTATGTAAAATACATAAGTAACCAAAATGAAATCTGGTCGTAATTGATTATTATTAAAAATGGATTTACAATTTTATTTAACTGTCATAAGTTAACGATTAGGTCTTCCCTCACCTTATAGTACATTCATGGCTTTTTTACTACAATGTATGATAATGCAAAAAATATGGTATTATTATTAAAAAAAATTAATATTAACTATATGTTATGTTACTAACTTAATGTTATCAGTGCCGGCGCTACAAATTCGGGGCCCTGTGCAAAGTAGTGTAAGTAAAACAAATACTCCACGACTACTGTTAAGCCGGGTTTACACGATGCGAATCCGATGCGCGAGGCAAGATTCGCGAGTCAAGATTCGACATGTTTCGCTCCGTCTGAACTTGCCTCGGGTAATAAGCGAGTCAAGCGAGGATGCCTCGTGGCGAGCGAAAGCTTAGTCGGTATTTGGACGCGCGTCAAAGAAGATTCGCAAATTTGTTTCGCGTCGTGTGAACTACTTTCTTTGTGTGTCTTGTCTTGCAAGTAGCGCCATGGATCAAAATCAATTGTATGTATTGCCGCCATCGTTGCCTCGCATAAACTGTGGCTCGCCTTGAATCACATTGCTTCGAGCGTAGATATGTATCGTGTAAACATTTAGGCGAATCAGATATGCCTCGCAAATCTTGCTTCGCGCATCAAGATTCGCGTCGTGTAAACCCGGCTTTAACAATGATATTACAAATATTATATTAATCGTATCCAATATCAAGTATTTATAGAAACATAGTACATTGTTACTTGTATCCAGGATATTAAAAAATAAATATTTCAATTGTGGTTCGAAAATCATAATATTATTATAATTTACAATGTTATCTTGTCTAAATTATAGAATTCGGTAATTTGTTTTTCCGTAGAGAGCTTCCCGTGAAACCTTGTGCGGGTGCACCGGTCGTACTGCCCTTGCGCAAAGTATCCGAATTGGGTCCCGAATACTAGGGGCTAATCACAGGTAATGTACTAGTTGGGTCCCGGATTTTTATAGGTACTACACTAGTTGGGTCCTAAATTATTTTAGGTATTACACTAGTTCCTGAATATTTTTTGGTAAGTACTACTTTATACTAACATTTTCCTTTCCATTTTAACAGACTTAGGACTGTTTATGATATATTTAGACCACAAGTATGGTTAAAAATATTTTTTATATTTTTTTTTGTTTTTTAGTTTCTTTTTCGTTAAAATATATATTATTAGAATTGCGTTGGTAAAAATATTAAAAATGTTAAAAATCAAGTATAACAATATAATATATATATAATATAGAATAATTTTAGACATATAGGTAAATGAAAAAAATATTAAATATGTTAAATCATTATATAATATAAACTCTGTAGTCTAAATAGATCATAGACAGTCCTAAGTCTGTTAAAATGAGAAGGAAAATTTTAGTGTAATGTAGTACTTACTAAAAAATATTCAGGAACTAATGTAATACCTAAAATAATTTAGGACCCAACTAGTGTAATAATGTTGAATTCGGGACCCAATTCGGATGCAGCCCCTTGCGCTGGTCCTGTATGTTATAATTATTTTTATAATTGGAGAAATTAATAGGCTAATCTAGAAAATCGTATTATCATTAATGTGTGCTGTGAAACTTTGGATGTATTCATTTACAATAATAGTTACTCTTCGGTTATTTTTTCCACTGTTGTTGCCGGAGCCTGAGTTTGATCAGAAAATGTGTACTCATTCATCCTACATTTTTGTTATTGATAATGCGATTTGTTAAATCGACGGTTCCCATGGACAATAATTTTCTTATTATACCCTATGATACGTATAAATCGTTGACTGTTGTTTCTGTTTGATTTACCATAATATACCAAATATATTAATTACTTTTTTTTACGCGTGTACATGTATTAGGGTGATTTAAAATTTGTTTTGTACTACGTATATATATATAAAGAGCAAACGAATGTCATATATTCTATGCATACGGATGTTTGGGGGGGGGGGATGTAGTCCGAGGATTTTACGAATTGAACCCTCGTTCAAAAAATGGTTAACAAATATTCATAAACACATAAGTTCTCATTCTCTATCGGTCACTATAGTTCTATAGAACGTTCTCGCCATGATAACATAATTCATTTTTATTTTATTTATGTTTTTTTTTTTAATTTTCACAAAAATTCATAAAAATAAGAAGTTCAACCACTTATTCAGTTCAAATATCTATCACAATGTAGTATTATATATCATTTTATTTAAGTTTTTCGCCGTATTCATCAATTATTTACCATTTATCTTGATAAGTGGCTGGAGTCATTGCATTAAATAGAATACGCTATGTATAACCAAAGTAAAAAAAAATAATGTGCCACTTTTGCAAATAAATGGTATTAAGAAGTATGTTATAAAGTACGAAGACTAGACAAATATAATGAAGTATTGTTTTTTTTCAACTAGTAGAGAATACATAAATACAAATTACCACTAGAAGAGAACCATATCTAAATACATATCGTTATTTTTTCTTAACCTTTTTAGTGATTAAATATAATAAATATAATTACAAATATTATAATAGTATAGTAAATAACAACAGTTAAAAACAATAAACATCATGAGCAGTTACAATATATCGATGATTTTTCGCACTGTATTTTCTTTTTCTATGTCAGATGGTTTTAAATTTATTTGTACCTACGTGCTATCTACGTATTACCTATGAATTGTTATTTTTTAACCAATTGCTCGCAGGGCATATTTATGGCTAAACTAAACATTGAAAATCCTATACAATTTCAAGTTATTTTTTTGTTTTGTGCACTGAGCGTCCACCACCCCCTGTAACACTGCACATCTAGTGTAAGTCAAGTTTTTATGCAATATTAACAAAGATTTTAATCAACTCATAATTTGTATTAAGCATTTTGTTTCGAGAACAATAAAAATGTCCATAAAATTTCTTGATCTATCATCGTAAACATACTAATAATTTACTGTCTGTAGTTTTATTAATAAAGTCTATCTAAATATTTCTAAATTAAAAAAACCATCACGAATGATTTCAAACAATAAATACAATATCATTAATTTGTTTGTGCTTTCGTTGCATACTCCTTAGTAGCTTATTTCGCAGACAACAAAATTTTACATCTAATATCTAAGAGGTTGATTAAAATCGTTTTATTATACAATTCTGTATATATAGTTAGCGGCGATGAACGTGGCTGGGATGTTATATTTACCTTCTGTTAGTTGTAATTAGTGTACGTGGTGCAGTTTTATTTTATACGGCGAAACGTTTACAGTGTTTTGTAGACATGACACGAAAAACTGAATAGGACGTAACATCAGTTCTGTTGTATAAATACTCGATAAAATATTATATGCATGTATAATATATATATATATATATATATATATATACATATAAATGTATTTATGTTATATAGTGATTTCAACGATTATTATTTTTCGAAAATGAAAAACGATTTAACAATATAAAATAATAATATATATTTAATATATAAAAAAAAAACTAAACCAACAGAAAATAATAATAAAACAAAAGATGTATAGGAGATTCGTGAACGCACACGATGATCATAATAATACTAATAATAATAATAATATGTTTTACGATAATATTATAACGTTTGTACGCGACAAGATCGACGGGTGTTATGGCAATCATTTGACGGTACGTCGGTGATGGTGATGGACATTCCTGAGTTTTCGCAGATTAGCTAATGTGGTCACGTCGTTAGGCTGCAGTCGGAGTGCGTTCTTATACGACCGTTCCGCCTCGTCCAACTTATTATTGATGTGAAGTATGGCGCCCAAATTGCTGTGGCTCGCCGCGTCCTGCAAAAAGCCACAGCATTAGGTTATTTAAAAAAATAGATTAATAAATACAAATAAATAAATTTATCTATCCGTATTCGGGTTCACCGATCAAGTGCATATTGCACGATAAAGTTATTGGACATGCAAGCTTTCTCCTCGGCCGTTATACGATTATTTTTTCTCTTCATTATTTCTTTTCTACCAAGTATATTATTTGTACTAGCTACAAATCTACACATCGTAAAACGACGGGTACAAAATTAATGGTTTCGTGATATTATCGTGAATGAACATTTTTTAATTTTTTTTTTTTACCACACACCATTCTTGCTCGAGGACAGTGATTGAATATTATATATACGTAATTATAAGTAAAACATGTTTTTTCACACTAATTTCCTCGGCTAAAATATGTATTCGAAAAAATATTTATAGTAAATTTTAACCAATATATTATAGTACATTTTAACAAAAATATTATAATTTTATTGTTATTATTATATTTTTTTATGAGTAGCACGTTAACGTTTTGCGGATTATCTATTATATGATGATGACAATTATCCTTAAATCGACGTTAAAATAAATGTTATCTGTTAAAAAAAAAAAAAATATGATAGTGAACATAGTGGTACTTATACAATTGTAATAATTACTGAAAAGTTTTGTAATATTATTTAGTCTTGTACAAACTAAAATTTACCTTGTTTCATATTTTAGTATATTCTCGTGTGCAAAGACTCGATTGTTTCCCCCGTGTTTTACCCAATCATTTTATAGCATTTGAAATTAATAAAAAAAAAAAAAGGTTTTGAATTATTTTAATCTCGTTATGTGCGGTTTTATTCAGAATATACTACCTTCCCCAGTCGATAAAACATGTACGCGTTGGTTTTTCTCATTTAAATTCGATGGCTTTCACACGAAAAATGTCAATATCGCGATTCAAGTTCGAATGAGACAAAACTAAGTTTTTTTCATTGCGAATTCAACGCAGCAAACTATTTGACTTTCTTTTGATAGTATATTTTTAATCCGTTTGTTTACCCCAACACGCACATAATATTTCGCTTATCCGGGCAGAATCTGCACTGCAGATGTTTTATCGGTACTTCTTTTCTTATTGAGAAATTAAAGTTTGATTCTATTTTATATTATTACTCAACGAGTTTCGTTTTATTTTACGAATACAATGATACAGACATTATTTTCCATGCGGAATTCAGTATCCCGTAACAACGTGCAGGTAGGCAGTACTGATATGAGCTCGGTAAATTACGTAAATCTTACCGGATGATTTTTTTTTTTACCGTTCTTATTACCGACTGGTGGACCCCCTCAATGTCAACATTTTTTCCGAGCGAGATGACAATGGTTTAAGTATGACCTTTACGGTTACATAAGTAGGTAGGCTTATTTGTATTCGTGAACAACCTACCGGTTTCCCGTCATCCCTGGTACATTTTACCGGTAAATTCTACATCTCTAGACTATGGGTACAAAGCATTGTTAGACGGTGGAAAAAATAAAGAGTCGATCACGTTCGTTGCGAGCAAAACGCACACATTGTACCTGTAAAAACGGTTTTTCGATCCGACTCGTCGTGTAGGAACATTATTCTCACCACGATCCGGCCATTTACCTACTGCTTTCGTAAAAACCTATGCCGGTGTACGAGTATTTTATAAAAAAATAACGTTTAGGGGACAGGAGGTGGGGGGGGGGTAAACAGTACTGCGAATTATCGTAAAAAAACTCGCCTGCGGATATAGGGTCGCGGCTCTCCTGTAATACGTTTCCGAGTCGGACGTCCGGCCGGCCACGCGCAACGCCGTGGCCGTCTTCACGACGATCTCGTGGTCGTCCGACGCTAGCGCGGCCGCCGCTTCGTACTGCTCCGCCGCTTCGTCCAATCTGCCCACGGACGACAGGAAGTCCGCGTACCTGGTCCGGACCGTCGGGTCGTCAGGCGCTGTCCTGTGCGCTTTGCCGTACCACTTCTCCGCCTCGGACACCCGCGACCTCTGCCGGACAGAAAACAACAACATATTGTTGGAGCCGACACGCGTCACGTCGAGTTCCAGATCAAACGCTGCGTCTCATTTGAACTCCAATAATTAAATATAGTTTTAATTTAAATGTTTAACAATGATTCCGTTACATGCTCGATTAGAATTTGTTTTTCAACTATTGTTAACTGTGAAATGTATAATAATAACAATAATGTTTATCGTCTAACAATTACGTGTTAACCGCAAACTTAATTGGTCCAATGTTCACTAATATTCTCACAGTGAATATATATATATATATATATACATTATTGCTATAACCGCAGAATTAAAATTATCAAGTGTAGCTGAAAACTATTATACGATGAAAATAAAAATTGTTTCGTTGTAACCACAGTTAAGACGCAGAAGAATGTTTTTTGAACACATTTTTATGATGCTTGAAAACTGATCGTTCAGTGATATATTTTTTTTTTCTGTGGTTTTGTACAAAAAAAAAAGAAAGTTTTTCGTTTTAAACAAACTTAATTACACGACGAACGAAAAAACTTGTTTTCAGCTTAACACTTTGGCCATCGCCGGGAATATCCTCTTTTTTTTTTTTTTTCTAAACTTTAACGGGTCCGTGAGGGTAACGATGATGTGTTATAAATTGATTATAATAATATACGTGACGTCTCGCGTCGTGTACATCACGTGTCGTTTACGATATCATATAAATCTAATATGATACAATAGGTGCGTATATTACAATGGAAATGCGATGGCGGCAGTGGTGGTGGTAAATTTAATTAAAGCTTTAATTAATCGGCAACGACGGCACAAGCAGCTTATACCACGTGTATACGCACTGCGTGCACACCGTGCACGGCATGTAAACAAACTTCGCATTTTGCTGCGCCGTTGCGGAGATCCAATGCATAAGTCCGGGCAAAGACGACGTGTCGTGTTTGTCGAACACATGACAACGCGTATTGTTCGATAAAAACGCGTGTGCGTACATGGGTGTCAAATCGTCGACGTACGCACCACGTGTACACCCGTGATATTCGTCCGCAACAGGATTACAAATCAATACGTTTGCGGTACCTGTTACAATATTAATGGGACACAAACGTGCGTATTGTTACTGTTGTTGTTCCAATCTTGTTGCGCGCGCGCAGGGAATAAAGCGTACCCACTGTTGTTCGCGCGCGCGTTGACTACTCGGTGCCGGTGCAACACGGGTTCGGTCGAACGGTAAGTAGTCGGCACCAAGTTGGAGCGACTAGCGATTCGTTTTACACGTGTTGCACACCGCCCGAGCGTCTCGAACAGATCGCACCGATGTGCAGTCGGGAACCGTTGAGCGTTCAACACATTTTTACCCGTGTGCACCAGCGGCGTAGCCGTCATAGGGCAGAGTGGGAGCAGTGCCCCCGGGGCCTTGGACCTTTCTCAGACTATGCTCCCTTGAAATAATTAGCGACGTCGATGTGTTCAATGGTAAACTCCCAAATCGTACGTAATGTTGTTCTGGTTGCGATCGGCATTAAAGCAGAATAATTATCCACGCAATATATGCAATATGTTTTTTACAGTACTGACCCGGATCTCTTTTCTTTTTTTTTTCTACTTTACCTGTATATTTTAACCGTCCGTTAAATATTTTTATTTATCATTTCATTATGTTATGTTCTCACCGTGTAAACGAATGTATAAATAAATAAATATACCTTGAGTGTATAGGTACTTTGAATTTTCATAAAAAGATAATATTAATTAGCGGTCTAGCTTACTTACTAACTACATCGGGGCTCTTTTGTGTGTATTTACGCCACTGATGTGTACACTGTACGTTGCTCGTAATTTAGCTTTCGAACTTCCAACGTAATGCGGAAAATAATGCCTTTCGTGAGTCATATGCGCAATAAAATGTACGGTCCTACAAAAAATTACACAAATGTGTGCGTGGATATCGACGGTTGATATGACCACTGACCAATTCGATGTAATTTATACCCAACATGATACATTTTATACTTATCATAATTAAACGTTTATTTTTCTAAAATTTATTAAGTTTTTGATTAGTATATATATTATCGCGTCTAAAATATTTGTAATAGAAATCAACACATTTTTCATATATAAACTAATCATTTCTTTAAATTAGATTTTTATAAAATTATAAGGACATTGCGTTAGAGATGGCAACGTACGAAACTGTCAAAATGAGTATAAAACGTCGGTGACATTTTACGCAAGTTCGTAAATTGAATAAAATCGTATCGCTATTTAAGAATTTGGAATCCTATGTGTGTGTGTGTGTTTCAAAAGAACTACGAGTTTATACATATGAGTATAAGATATTAAAAAAAACGTATAGTTACATTTTTGGCCAAAAGATCGCCATACGTCAGGAAGGCGGACACATCCGTGGGGTTGACCTGGAGCAGTTGTTTATAGTACATTTCGGCTTCCGTGTCCTTGCCAAGTACGGAAAGAGAGTCTGCCAAGGCGTATAGCATCGTCTAAAATAAGAGAATGGGTTTTAAATGTATTAATGTAAGTACTTCCGACATTAAAAGAGTGAAAATATCGGTAAAAGTCATATAATGTTTTCATCAATATAATATAGATACAGTATTTATATATTATATATTTATAGTATTAGTGTGGAAGACCTGTTTGATCACAATACTATTATTGGTAAGTACAAAAAAGTTGTCTAATAATCATCTACGATAATTCAATAATGATTATTACAATTTAAGAGTACACTCTAGTTAAACAAAATAAATATAAAAGTAATGTTAAAATTAGGTAATTTAAGTATGAAGAAAATTATTATTTTAATTTGATTAAAATATTTCAACATTTTAATATTTTATGAAGAATTGTAATAAATATAAGGAAGAATAATCTGTGAGCTGTAACTTTTTTTTTATTGATGAGAAAAATTCAACTAGGTAAAACAACAAGAAAAACAAATGATTTTATCATTAGAAAATAATAATGATTTATTTTTTATGTTAATCATCACAAATGGACATCTTTAAGAATGATTTTTTATTTTCATAAATTGGGTAAATTCAAATTTAATTTTAATTTTAAGATGTATCTAATGTGAGTTATGGTGGTCCACGCGAAACGCACTTTAAAATGTTCACTAAAATATTTAATATTTTTTAGTGAATTATTTTTATGTAAAAATATTATAGATTTCGGAAAAAGTACTTACAATATATATATATACTTTTATTTTTATTAGGTATTTTCTCCTTAATTGGGGTATGATAAATACATACAAATATATATTGATATTAGATACATTTTGTTTTACGATTCACCAATTATGGATAACCTGTAGTAGAAATCACCGATCTACATAAGTTAAAAATATGAAAAAAGTCATAACAAATTTATTTACATAATATTTATTCTATGATTGCCATCCAATCGTTCCTAGACAGTCGCGTTATGAGTGTTGATCGTGAGTCGATTTTCGCAAGTATGAATGATGTATTTTTTTTTGTGTTCGTGTACATCAATATAAACTTGATATAAGTATTAATGAATCGTTTTAATTAATTTTTAATTTCACATAAATTACTTAATATCTATATTATAGATTTTTCGGGTCTCACTTACTGTATTTTTATGAAACAACAAATATTCAACTCATCTTTATATAGCTTTGTATAGTTTTTATATGGAATAACATTAATAGAGTTCATGCAAATAATTATTTATTGGTTTGCTGAATAATTTAGTTTGCAGGTGCAATGTAATCATAATAATATGTAGGTTTAAATTATGGTATGAATAATGAGAATGAAACATTATATAACTTGTAGCGTGTAACATCTAAATATACTATGTTATGATATATTTTGCAAAAAATAAAATAGGTATACCTATAATACGTTATGTTTCTCCCCATTTTAAATATTATTATTATTATTATTATTATTATTATTTTTTATGAAACACTCGTTGATATCTGTGTTCAACGTCATTCAAATGGATTACAACATTTTCCGAGTAAATTACTCGTATAATGAATATTATTTATAAAATGAGCACCGTGATAGAAATTGGATGTAACCTTTTACAAACATAATTAATTAAAAAATTCAAAAAATTATATATATATAATATATATATATATATATATATATATATATATATATATATATATATATATATATATATATATATATATATATGAAGCGTATTTGAACAAACCTTTTACTAAAAACTTTTAATTAAAAATACATAGGTAGATATAAAATGTATATAGTTTTCACTTGAATAATGTCGCCAATGATTGTAAACAATACAGACGACCATTATTGACATGTTTACACTCCCTTTAGAAGGTATCTAATGTACAGACACGCGACACACCTCTCTCTGTTTAATAAGTATTTAATGTAATTGACGTTTGATACATACGAGTATTTGTATTTAAATAATAATTTGTTTGATATTATTATTTTTTTTATATATTTTTAATTAATGATCAGTACATAAATATTAAATTATCATGTAAAAAATCAACTGTCTAATAATATTATAATTACAATTTTTAATCAATTTTAAGTAAGTATAGTATATTTAACTGTATATAAGAATAACTTGCTGTTTGGTGATAAAAACACATTATTGTGAGATATTATTACTGATCTTCGGTTCTTTGCTGTGGTAGTCAAATTATTTATATACATATTAACTCCATAACGAATCATTATACATTTGAATAACAATTCTGAATGATTATTCTTGCAATATATAAGCAGTAGCGTAATTATGGGGGAGATATGGGGATATATTCCCCCCAGAGCCTTTTCTTATATTATAATATTCTTATATTCTTATATTATATTTTATACATTTAAGCTACTATAATTTCTCAAATATAAAATGCAATACTTATTGCAAATCAAAATTTAATTTAAAAAGCCACTCCAGGATTAAAAATAAAACAATAAACCTTAATTTTAAAGAATTTCAAATAAAAACTATTGGATTAGAATAAGTTTCATATGCAAAATGTCAGTAATAACGTATGAATTTACTTGTTTCAAAAGAAATACATTTTTTCCGGACAAAATTTTGTGTTACTACCAAGGTTTTCAGTTTTTATTTTCATATCAGATTAAATTTAAGAAATAATTAACCTATAATTTCTTTAAAATAAATAAATTTTTAATTTTATAAGACCTTTCTTACCTTTTTTGTATAGTTTATATTCTAAAAATTACGTTGCATAAAAAGTTGATGAATATTTACTTTTTCAGAAATTCTAATAATTGACAAAAGAAAAAATAATACTATAATAAAACAAATAAATTCCTTGCAGTGATTAAGTATTTTATAATTAACAATATAAAATTACATAATTTATATAAATGCCTAAGTAAATTGATATGATATTATGGTTGACGGAATAATAAGATAATTCTATTTTAAAATTTAAAAAAATATATAAAACAAATTATCATAATGTATTAAAATTCATAAATCATGTATTTAATGACATTATAATTAATAAAATAAAGTCAAATTTAATTTAATTTGAAATGAAAAAGATATATTTATATACGAGTATTAATACGTGTATTACTATGACATACAGCTCATAGTGGTTATATATTGTTCAACTTTCATAAAATATAATATTTTAAATAAAGGTATACCATTGTCAATTTTGATGTATGGAATTTGTGTTAGGTTTTTTATAGTCCTCATGTAATAGAGAATATCGATAAATATCAATTGTACATATAACACTAAAAAATGTGTGATAAAATAAAAAACTAGCCAATCAAAATAATTTATCAAAAAAAAAGAAAAAAACGAAAACATAATAAAATCGATAGGGAGACACTATTTCCAATCTGTTTATCACATTTTTTATTCCCAAAAGTTCTTTTTCTCAATACCATTTTTCCCAAAAATTTCTTTTCACAATATTATTTTTTTTTAAATTATATTCTCCCCAATATAAAACAGAAATGATTTATTGTTAATTTTAAAATGTATAAGTACAAAAAAATTACTACAAACAATTAAAAGTGTTAAAATTTTAAATTATGACTAATGGCCGTGAGGTATGCAATAATATCATTGTTATTAACAAAATCTTCATATTTAGAAACAATGAATTGGGCATATTAGATTTGGGATTAGTAAACATTGGGAAAAATTAATTGAAAAATAATGATCGGGAAAACTGTAATACAATCAATAAAATCGTATCATTCCAAAAGAATTTTAATAATTCGCAATATTGAAAAATAATTTTTTAGCACGACAAAACTTTGATCTCATTTTCGAATATGATTTTCATTATAACCCGTATAGCTGTTATATATACTCCCATACATATGTGATTTAAAAAAAATGAGAAAAAAATTTAGATTTTCCAAGTGTCCTCATTAAGGTAATGGGATTCAAACCCAGTCGAAGCAAAGAACAATAATGCACAATGGCTATTCTTGTACAACATGATGTATGAAAGTTTTAGTTTTTGAAATTTCAAAAGAATTGAAACACTTATACGCGCGTAACATTGTTTTCTTGCACCACTAGTCGCTCATTGTTTTACACATACTGTAATAATAGGTTGGGAAGCACTTGAGCGCAAGTTTTGATCTAGCCTAAGTACCGAAAAGTATAGGAGACGGCGAGAACGAAAAAAAACACTTGCCCAGTAGGTATTGTTTTTAGAGTGAACTTTCGAGACTCGTTGAGCGAAAACTCGATGACGCACTTAACATCTACTTGGCCTTGTTTTACAAAAACTGGAAGGGCGGGAAAAATATTTTGATTAATTGCTGTAACTTGCAGCTTTTGTTAGTCGTCTTTATTAAAAAAAAAAAAAACCTTGGGTCATTGTTATATCCGAAAACTATGGGGAGCAACGACGAGTTGGATTTTTTTTTAATTATTAATAACAACAACGTTTAAGGGGCAAAAATATTCCGACGGAGACAAAAAGACGCCCTCTTCCTATTCATATGGTCTTTCCATATTGAACGCGCGACCGTATCGCAGGACAGCAGTGACGTTAAAATACGTTTAAGAGAAGCGAAATTGCAAGTTGGTTTTCCAATTCTAAAGAGGAAACAAACAATAGATTTATCCTTATTTAATTAATTTAATTTTCAATTGTTCTTTTCCAGCATAAAATTTTTATTTCTGTTCTTTTCTTCGAGATCGGTTTGACGAGCAACTAGTGCTTGGTTTTTTTTTTACGCAAAACTTAACACGGCGATTTTACTAGGCAATATAGTTACACCGAGGATATTATCAATTTGAATAGTCTATCCGATGTATCATTGTCTGCATTTATAAAATACTTATGCTAAATTCTAATATTTGAACTTTTTCCAAATTGATTTTTAATTTAATTTATAAGACATAAAACATTTATATTTAATCATTATGGTTCGTATTTTTAATCTTTCGGTTTGTCAATATTATACGTTACGAAATTATAGTGTTATTAAATTTTAGCTTTTAAATAAATATTCCATGACATTATATACTAATGTGTGAGTGGGTGTGTATACGAGTACCTGCGTGTTATTTTTTTTTAATTTATATTACATCACTTACCAAAATTTCTTTCTGCAGAGCAAACACTATATAAAATTCAAACATTAAATATAGTTACTGTTTTTTCATACAGTTGGATTACATATTTAAAACATGAGTATTTTTTTTATAGGTAATGTGCACCGGAAATTTGGTGCACGTCGTAGTTTCACGTGTAATTAATTGACTTACATTTGAACTTTAAAAATGAACTCTACAGATAATAAATTAATTAAATGCTATAAAAGAACATCACGAATGAAATATGTATTCTTGGTCTTAATTTCTGACTCTTATACTCTATATTATTGTTACGGTAACGTGGTAACATTATTATCTTCAACAAATTATGAAACTCTACTTCTCCAAATTGATCAATTATAATGAATTATCCATAGATGATTATATATAAGCATTTTTTGGAAAAACAATTAAAAATTAATTATTTATAGTGTGCCGCTTAACGTTTATAATTTATTTTTCAATAAATTATTCTACCAAAGTATGCAATTTAGTATCAAACGGTAATTAGTTTTATAATGTCATTAAAAAGATAATACGAAAATAATTTCGTTTAGTTTCAGATTTGTAAGTGTTGAATGGTATTCTGCATATATATATATATATATATATATATATATATATATATATATATATATATATATTATAATGAGAATTTTATAAATCTAATTAGTGTTCAATTATATACGATACATTGACAGTAATTAAAATATATTATGATACCAACAAAATATGTATCGTTTTCCTAAGATCACAGTAGAATTTCAAAGACTTATCAATGCAAGAACTTATTACCGTACATAATATATTAAAATATACACCACATAACTGTGTTACATGTCACTTGCGCTACAACTATATATTATTACAATACTACGGTAGCATAATATAATTTTAAAATCAATGGTTCTTATTGAAAACCAAATTATGGTCGATAATTTGAAATGATGCACGACAAAAACTTCTGCGAAAAAAAAATAATATTTTTATGCCTATATACGATTTATACACGAGTATATATATTTTTTATGTACATTTTTTAGTTTATCGTCTAAACAAAATATGAAAATTTTCCCCTATGGCGTTTGTCAAAATTGAAGATATTTTTTATTCATCGGAACAATATATAGTTCTTATGAATATCTTACAGAAATTTTGAATATCTATCAGCAGAATAAAGTAAAGAAAACCATCAATTTTTCATAACCGATATTTATAGTTAACAGTATTAATTTCTAAATTGAAATAAAATGCGATAGAAACATGACAAGATAATATATTATATAAATATATACATACATACGATTTATTAATATATATATATATATATATATATAAGTTTTATAGTTATAATGTACCGTATATTTTAAAATAATAAGAGTTATTAGTATACTAAACAAGAGGATTAAATTTTATAAAAGTTGAGAATTAATAATTATACAATTGTTGAATTATTAAAATATAGAAGAATATTTGTCCTGTTAAAGTTATTAGTTAGGAATGGTGTGCATTTTTATTTTTTATTTTAGCAAAGTGTTAAAAATTATATTTTATTATTATTATGGTAATGTCAATAATCTTCTGTACAATTTTTTCAAATAATTGGTACGTTAATAGAAAGAAATATTTTAAATATTAATTTTAAACAAATAATAATATCGAGTAAATCAATCAAAATTTGAAAAATATAATACTTCAATAAAAATAAAACATTATTAATCGGGCTTTTTTTAGAAAAAAGATTGATATTTTATTGTGTAATATTATAAACGTATTGTACATATAGGCCGTAATAAAATAAATGATAATGTCGGTGGTATGATATATTATTTTGTCAACTTAAACAAAATCACGTTGGAAATATGAGGTATTTGATAAATTTATTCTATTTCAACGCATAACAAGTATAATACCTCATATATATATAATTGTAAAAAATTATTATTTTCATATTTCACAATAAGAACAATAATGCTAAAAATAATAAATAATTAAAATATACAACAAAATACTTTTTCAGTTGTTGTACTTTTTCCATTATTATTCTTAGCTTTATACATTAAAAATAAAATAAATTCGATACCAATTCACCTCACTTCCATGACTAGTTCCTGCACGTATTGTCTAGATTAATTAATTATTAATTTTCCATTGAAAAAATGTTTACGACTCTACTACTTTAATTTAAATTGGTTTAATATCTGATTTTTATAAATAAACATGTTAAAAAATTATTTTTTTTTAAATATATTTGACTTTATTATGAAGAATTACAATCTATACATCGAGTATAATAAGTAATATAAGTAATTATAAGAGTAATATAATTAAGTAATATAAAAAATTATTTATAAATTAGATTATAGAATGGTTTTTGTTATCACTGAAATAAAACAAAAACTTGAAATTTATAACAATAAGTACTCATACATAAATTGAGTAAATAAATGTTATAGCAATTAAAGTATTGATGTTTAATAGTGTTTTGTGTGAGAAAATAAGAAATTTAATTTTAATTACTAAACAATAGAGAGAGAGAGAGAGAGAGAGAGAGAGAGAGAGAGACATATATGTAGTACTATTATTACAAAATATTATAATATATTTCTAACACGTTTATTAAATAGGTAAATTTGTTATTTATCTATTTAATATAAGTACTGTAATATACGAGCCATTCCAAAAAATAAGATTTCATTTGTATCTTTAACCTAATCTAGTCAATAATAATTTAATAACACCTTTCATCAGTATACAGTGCATTTGATGATGGCTGTGAATAGAGAACCACCATCCAAAGCCACCACATGAGAGAAATCGGATTAGGCCTTGATAGAAGTATACATAGGAATACGCAGCACACAAACATTATAATACCACAGGGTTCTTTTATGTATAGAAGTATACCCTACACTTCTTTATACATATACTACTATAACGATGAATAGATACATCATTTTGATCCCTTAAACTTCTCTTCCTACCAGTTCGACATCTTCTATTTTACTCACATGTCGCAAGAGGGGATATCTTAGTCCGGTTTTGATAGGCACCATCTAATAATATATATATATATATGTATGTATGTATCATATATTTATACGTTACACTATACAGTATACACATATACATATATAAAGCGGGTTCATAAATTATTCGATCTTTACGTTCAATAGGCACTACCCAAAAAAAAAAAAAAGGTTTTCACCTTGTTGCCGCAGCTTTTTTCTAACGTACACCGTCATTTTCTAATCCAAAACCCAAAAAAAGTTTTATTTTTCAATACTACCGCTACTATACCAATACTACAACCACAACGACTATTCTTACTATAACTATACCACTACTACTACTACTACTACTACAACTACTACTACGACACCGACTACTTGTGTTACGGTATACATATGATTCACTGCGGCTTAGATGACGGTGAGGGCTGAGGGTTCTATTGAAAAGAAAGTAAAAATGAGGCGAGGCGAAATGCATTGGTAGTCTTTGTGTTTTTTTTTTTTTTTTATCATAGGTCTTATATATTTTATATTCTCATCGTGCCCCGAACCGGGAAAGATCGAATATTTTATCAAAAGGTGCGCGCAAATTCTGATTGAACCGTATGAGGTGTCGAATACTCTAGAGAACGCGAGTGTTGTCCGTACACGTCGTCTTCGGTATTTTACAAATTATTATATTTACTACTATTAGCGCTGAAAATTGTTGCTTGAACAAAGATTTGGTTTCAATTTTCATGAGTAATACCAAAATGTATCCCCAAAAATTAGTTTACTTTATGACAATGAATTGTAAACGCTTACAATTTTAATTGGTCATAGGTCTCTCTACAGTTGTTAGCTAATATATCACCCACTACTAATATAATATCTATTTATGAGTGTGAAAAAAATAAATTGAATAACAGTACATTTTAGGGATTCGTGAAATCTTCGTGATAAATGCTGAGCGTGATATCATATTGAAACGATTAATGTACATTGTAATCTTATTTTCTTTTGAATGAATATTTCTTTGTTACCAATCTAAACACAGTTAAATATTAAAGAACATCTAATATATTTTATAACTAGACATTTTTAACACTAAGTTTATTTGACATTTTAGGACATGAAAACTTAAAAAGTAAAATTGTATTTAAAACGACGCAATTCGTGTAAATCTTGACGACAACTCGAGCTGCGTTTTAAGTATTTTATAATTAATCGAGAAAATTTCACGACAATTTAAGTGTTAATGTTTACACAACACCACCGTTGTAAGTAATTGTTATTCGACAGCAACGGATGGTAAAATCACGCGTTTTGCGGCCACGTACACCCTATGCGTGCTGTCAAAATACCAAAAAACATGTTTACGTGATATTACGAAATCATACTTATTTTTCTCTCCGGTTTTCATTTTCTTAATAACTGTTTAATCACTGGGGAATAAGCTACAAAGCGAGAATTTATGTTCCCAGCTACAGCAATAATAAACGTCATATCTACATTCTCCATTGGTGTAAAGCGCGTGCGTACACGCTGCACATCATATTAATAATTATATTGTTCGCTGATGTCGGGCGTATCGTTTTGTATAGAAATACATAAATTAAAACACCCGCCTTTGCTCTGCAGAACGTACAATAATGACGTGCGCGCGAGCGTGTGTGTGTGCGTGTGTGTGTGTGTGTGTGTGTGTGTGTGTGCGTCTGTGTGTGTGTGCGTGTGTGTGTGTGTGTGTGTGTGTGTGTGTATGTGGGTTTCCATTTGAAAAAACAGTGACGTTTAATGAGAATTCGTTGTCTCGCGTGTGCTGTACCGCTTCCCTTTAGTTGAAGCTTATTGTCGCCCGAGACGTGTGTACGAATAACGTTACCAACTCGACATTTATATTACATCCCCGGAAATCGTTTAAAAAAGCACGGAATAAAGCGTTCGTAAAAATCCTACGAAGCAATATACGTAACGTAAGACATAATACGTTGGCATGGCATGCTAATATAGTACGTGGGCCAGGCCAATATATTATCGTCAAGTTCTATTGTCATTTGTTTAGTGACTATAACACATTTTTACGCTTCCTTTCCGATCGAAACCCGATTAGAATATCGTTGGTATGTTGTTCGATATCTCGTTTCAGTCTAGAGGCGTATCACGAAATTTTTATTTTTATTGAAAACAGAAAATTTACAAACCGTGTCATATGTACAATGAGCAAATAGGATAATGCGAAGCGTAGAATATTTACACGACAATTATCATGAGAAGGGAGGCGGTCCAGTGACAGAACCGTCATGCGGTGTTACGGTTAAGAACTTATTAAATTTCTCCGCACCAGCGTCTTTTTAACTGATGGGTGGTAGATTTTCGGACAAGTTGATTCCTCTTTAAACAGCTATAAATGGGTTGGTGTCAGTAGAGTTGAATTTTCTGTAATTGTTGGATGCAATTGCGTTAATGTTTTCAGTGTTGAGACGAAATTCATTGAACGCTCAAACATTAATGATAACGCCGACCACGACTCGTTGATTTAATTCATTTTGCCATTGAAGAGACGGTGCGTACTACGTTCGTTGATATTTATATCACAAATGTTTGACGGAGTTTAGAAAAGAATTTAAAATTGATGGTTATTGAATTTATCGAATCCTATTTTTTTTCTGGTATTTGGTATATTTCTTCACTGTATTGTCTATCTTTTGTTATTAAATATTATGTAGTATATAGCATAAGATATAATTTATTTGTTTGTGTAGAAGCAAACTAGTCCATTAACTTTAGTAAGATGGGTTGTACAGTGTTAGAGAAAAAATATTATTGGTAATTATTTTTGTGTTGTGTCCATTTTTTTTTGATTTATTAAACTATTGTATTTTATTTGCCCGTAAGATAATGTTAATGTCATTATTGTTGTGTAGAAGTCGATGGATTTTCTAAGTGATCACATAATAAATGGAGTTTTGAAACTATACATTTCAACTGTCCATTATACTTATTAAAACAGAAAATAATAAATTGAGATTTATTCGTAAGCATGGATTAAAATGTATTTGTGCGACCATTATTATAATTATTTATATCAAATGTTATGCTGTTAAAGAAATATTTACCTGTGATAGAGATCCTTCAGATTTTATTATGGACTTGAACAATTGTACAGTTTTCTGGTGTTTGCCGATTTCCGCAAACATTTTTCCTAATCGGAGAACACATGATTTTTTGGCGGCTTTGTGAGATTTAATGTCTTTAACCTTAGAACCGTCCAGAGTGAGGCACTTATTCAGCACCGCTTCTGCTTCAGTGTATCGATTAGTGGTTGCCAAACAATCACCCAGGCTGAGATAAGCTACTGCAACATGAATTTCTCAGTAAGTTATACGATTTTCTGATAAAAATCAAAAAGAAAATACTACAGTATCAGATTATTTACACGCTAATGTGGGTCTAAAATGGATGGCCGACCGGTAGCTTGAAATCGCTTCGTCATATTTTTTGTTATAGCGCAACAGATTTCCCCTGTAACAAATAATGTGAACATGTTGTCCATTAAAATGTAATATAAATGTCTGTATCATGAATTTAAAAAAAAAAAAAAAGTCGATAATATCAATTCATACGGAATAAAGTAAATCGCATGAGATTAATCGAGTTGTACAAATACCTATTTGTTAATAAATAATCTGTTTCGTTATCGTGCCCTAAACGTAACTCAGTGTATAACTTCGTGGATGAAATCGGAACTGTTTAATGGCTTTATTATTTTTTCCTCGAACACTTCGGTTTCGACTCGCAATCATTAATGTTGTATGTCGCGGGTGTGCTTCTATCGCACCGTATAAAGGATAACAATTAATTATTTCAATTAGTTTCCTAAAACATATTAGTCGGAACGCCGAAGGAATGTTATCGTAAATTGCGTTAATAGTTTACCTTCCCTATCCGCACTCCGGTTTCTGCCCGCCGTATTTGGCCGGACGGCGGAAATAGAAGGACCGACGGGGGGGGGGGGGGGAGAGGGACGAAATAGCGGTTCTCGAGAACGTGACAGGCAGTTTGTTTTTGGAACGAGTGGGGTGAAATAATAATGAAAAAAAACAACACGAGCGTGCGTGCGCGAGATAGTGGGAGAGAGAGAGAGAAAACGAACGATGCAGTGAAGTTCGTCTGTCGTTGACGGAGAAGCTTTTCTGTACTCCACTCATTCTAGTGGTCGGCAACGGAGTCTTCAAGAGGCCGCAACTATACCGTACACATATACATATAAATATAGCAGTACAGAATATGGTTAGTCCGGTGAAAAATATATATTTTTCTTCTTGCACCACCCACGTTTGGGAAACACACAATACCCCGCCGCCGTCGACCGTCGGCCGGCAAAACTTGTCAACCGAACAACTACACTCTTCACACGCGGCTGACGGCCGTAACCACTTTGCCTACGCGGTATTGCTGTGCCGCGGGTGACGCTTATGTACACATATTAATACGTGGCTGGAGAGCGAGACCTCGAATTACGTAATACAATTTCCTCTCGCCGGCCGCGTGTAATCATATTACGCGCAAATATTGTAATAACGTGTTCGATCATCAAAAGATCGTCGAAACCCGTATCATCCCGGGCGCTGTAAGCGTATGGTAAAATGCGTGTAAGATACGTCACGCTTGCGCACTGTCGGTACACACTTTTTTAGCGGAAAACGGGTCGTACAAAGCAAATGCACCGCGCGTTTTCCCCGTTATACTACGTACAACCTTTGCATTGTTCCGCGTTGAAACCGTTACGGTCTACATGGAAATACATAGTCTACACAACAATACTAATGATAGTTTTTTTTTTTTTTTTTTTTTAACAACTATCCTGATAAAAAAGTATACCGTAGTGTACGTTTTATCAGTATTAGTCTTCTTTTTTTCTTTTTTTTAATTTAATTTTTTTAATAAATTTAAAATCACGCAGGATTAATCATAATGTTGTTTATAGTTACATGCCCTATCTTACATTATTAACAGCCGCACACATAGATGCCCTTTTCCCGCTTTTAAAAACAAATTGATACCGAACGCTTGGTGATAAATAATAAGAGACTACAAAGTTTTTAACACCGCGCGTTCAGAACACGTACTTGCTGAATGTCTACATTAAACGTACATTAAATGTTACTTAGTTGTTTTTAATCGCAGAATACGTGTGTTAAAAATGAAACGTATAATAATATTGTTTGCTCTTATGTTTATTATTGTTATTTATAACATGATATTTTGGATAGTCATACAGTTATTTGTATTTTTATTTAAAAAAAAAAAATTATAAAATCGTTACTATTAATTAAATATGCATACGAACACGTGCGTCAGTTATGCATAATTTATAAACCACAAAAATTATTACAGTAGGTAAATAAAAATTTGTTAAACGCATTTAAATGGATTTTCGCAGTAAAATACACAAAATATTATTACGACGATAATTGTTCGAAAATCCTCATTTTCCGACCGACGAAATAACAGTTGAATCCCTTTCACGGGGTGCGTAAACATACACGTGAAAAAACTAAAATAAATCATACCAGATATTATAATAATGTGTTTTAGTTTGTCCGTTTTTGGTGTTATGAAATTGCAATTATAGCTGACTTACGCGCTTTCCTCCTAATGTTCTTACTCCTCACCGCTGCTTTCTCGTTCAAAGCTGTGCACATGACACGTACACGTGCAATTTATACGTGTTACCAACTAGACTGTTGTCGACGGATAAGTTTCTGCCTTAGGAAATTAATTTTCGCCATTTCTTTCAGTCGTAACTAACTTCATGTGAAATTTGGGCGTGCGTCGAGCGAACTTTTTTGTTCTACGATAGTTCTTGAAATGGCGGCCATTTATCGCGTACAATATCAAAAACCCTTCCAAACATAATTTTTGCCTCCACGGAAAACTTTTTTAATGGTAAAAAAAAGCATTGGCATGTAAATGTCAGCTCGTTTGTTTATGTGTTAGACGATTATTTAGAAAATGGCTTTTCATGTTCTTTGTCTAACAAACATGAGCCACGGTTACGGATAAGGCAATTTATCACGGATAGTAACTTACATTGTATTTGTTTAATTACAAGTTGTACGATTTCATTTAGAATTATTCGAACGTCTTACATAAATTGTAATTAATATGTACACCTATCTGTCTAATATTTAACTGTTTAAAATATGTTAATGTAAGAATAGTGTTAGATGGGACGAAATTATATACTCAAATTAAAAACGCCATATAATTTTTGTAATACGGTACTGTGCACGTGTTACTATTAATCTTGTTGTTTTTAGATATAGATTCTTATATGAAATTTATTTGTATATTATTCATAATGTGTACCAATAGTTAAAATTAATTGAGTTGCCTACGGTATTTTATCTATATCTTATTATGATATTCTAAAAATGTCTTTATACGTAACATTTAAAGCAGTAAGTATTATATTTTTATTGCATTTTCATAAAAGTTTTATTACTGATTCATAAAACAGTTTATATAGTTTGGATTAAAATTTAAATTCAAGGTTTTGGTACAGTACAATAAGTTTTATTTTTTAACTTAAAAATTTATTTTATTTGCATTTTTATTCCTTTTAGAGTTATATTTACAGATAATTCGTATTAGTCCCGTAAAAATTAATATTATTCAAATATGGGTTATGAGTGTTGCATTAGATGTAATAGTTTAATAATGCACTGAACATCCTTAATGCTTATATTAAACCATTTTATTATTAAGTGTAAAAATTAAATATTTATTAAATATTTAAATGTTAAATTGATAGATAAAAAATCAATTTAAATACGTAATAAACATTGTACAGATTATTCCAAATAGTAAAAGAAACATTCCAATCATTCCACTACAATAAGTTATGCAATTCTCAATGGTTTTATGGAAATTACTAAGACTTAGGTTTTTTAACAACTTTAATACAGTTTGATTAAGATTGTTAAATTACTAATCACCATATCCTCCGCCATATGTAAAAATTATCTAGTGCTTTCCAATGCATATTTAAGCTCATTTCATTTAATAATTCATCAATAAATGTACAATGATATAATTTCATATATTTTATTATCGTACACCGTATATTTTATAAGTATTAATGCAAACCAAAACATTTACCTACTTATAGAAAATTCGAAAACAGCATAAATTATTATTAATATACATTGCATAATAATTTTAGGGCTTAGAAGTATAAGAACATAATGACTGATCGTTGCAAATAAATTTAAAAAAATCATTAAATATGATTATTTATTAATTTTATAATATTAATCGTTTATTCATTCATTAATAAATAAAAAGAAAATAGTAAATTTTTTAATTAACTAGTTAAATATCAGAATAAAAAGGTGAATTGCAGTTTGTGTTGATTGAACGTAATAGATAATATATATAAGATATAATAAAATATGAAAATGGGCGGAACAATATTTTTGTAACCTATTAAACGTAATAGAATAAACAATCAATTTGTTGTAATCGTGCACGCTCACGCGAACACCAATGTTGTAACGCGGTTTGTACGACTGCGCAATGTGTTGTAACCAAGAGTCGAAAATGTACACGGGAACAAATAAAACTAATTGTTTGTTTAGTATTATAATAATGATGTTACACATACGCGCATAATTACGCGCGATGAGCCGTTTATGTAAAATTTGAATGAGTTAATGTGTTAAACAAAAGTTTAACATGGCATATGCGGTAAATGAAAAAAAATAATATAGAATACAGATAATATAAAAATGTCGACTGCACGATCCTGAAGGCTTAAAGTGAGGGGGACTCAGACTCCTACATCTCACAGCTCTTATGAAGCGTCCTCATTAACATTTCTCCGAAAAGTTTATTGAAACGATTAACCGTTTGTTGAAAATGATCTACACAAAAAAAAAAAAAAAAACAGAAGAAAAATTGGCTAAGCAATTTAGTAGATGTCACTAGGTATTAAACAGTGTTCTACAAACAAAACTTATTAATATTAAATATAAGTTATATTGTAACGTTAAACTTACGTTATATATATAATCGGGTTTTTAATGTTTTGTTTTTTTTTTTTTAATTTTATTAAAAGATATTTACAACTTGTTATTTAAAATATTAAGTAATTTACAAGTATATACGTGATATGTGTTTACTTCGGTACAGATCGGTCTCGAGCATATGATCATCACGCCGGGGGTTGGCGAGAAGTTCGCCGTCTAATTTCTGGCGGTACGCAAGATTCGGCGAAGTAAACAGTGTACACGCGCTCTCGGATTACCCGAACGCTTCGAACTAATGACGAAGCAATAATCACTCGTCGATCACGTTGATCGCGGCTTGATCGGCCATCCACGTGTACACCTGCACCTACAGGTTAACTGTTCGTGTACATTGTTGTGTTTACATTTAAAATCGAGTGCAAGCGTATTGCGACACAGTAGTAAAGCACGTGTACGTGTACGTTATTTTGTCATTGATGTTACACGTTGGTCAGTGTTTTCAAATACGCGACGATTATGAACGGGAAGATTGGGGGGGGGAGCAGATGGAAAAATGAAATTAAACGATGTCGCGTAGCGTTGAGGACGCGCACGCATACATAATAGTATTGACGCGGGAGAGTGACGCGCGTGCGGAAAACAGTGATAAAAGGATTGCCATGGTGTATGAGCGTGTTTGTGTATGTGTGTGTGTGCGTGTGTGTGTGCGTGTGTGCGTGTGTGTGTGTGCGTGTGTGTGTGCGTGTGTGCGCGTGTGTGTGCGCGTGTGCGTGCGTGTGTGTGTGTGTGTGTGTGTGTGTGTGTGTGTCTATGTATAGGAAGGCAATAAGGCACGTCAGCGGAAGCGTTTCTAATTTATGGCGACCTGTTGTCCGAGAAATGCGTGCAATTACCGTTCTCCGCCGCCGAACGATTACGCGAGCACACGCCGGCATTTAACACGGCAATTTAACAAGAATTAATATCCTCCTCTAACCCCACAGCAGTCGTGTTTTCACCCCGTAACGCGCGGTAAATGTATCATGTATATATACATACACATTGTGTGTGTGTTTATACATATTACACCGCTTTTAGACCATAAATTGCATCCTTCGTCCCGCTACTATTCTTCATTTCCCGAAACAGATCTTAGGCACTAAAAAAAAAGTTGCACGGCGTTTGGTCTTTTCGGGGTGTTACAATTATTGCACGGTACGCGCAAAGTACAATATCGTGCGACGACGCAGCTTCGTGTTCTCATTATGATAGTAATACAATTTTATTTATACGTAATAACTTTACGTTGATAACACTTTTATGCATAGTTTAACTGCCGCTTTTATCTAAATGGAGAAGTGCCAATTCAACGTGAAACCATTCCCTTACGTTTTTCTTCGGTGTATAATTTACGTTAGAATAAACCCTTTTGATTTAATCTAGTTTATCCATCAAGTCAATGTTGTCGACATTTTAATCAACAAAACCATTTGAAGAAATGATATCATCAGATCGGAAAGACAAATTTATTATAAAATCGTTCCAACTTCTTGGATAATACAGTAATAATCGGAAGAATGATTTTTAAAAGAATTCCAAAAGTAGTAGACTCTCGAATCAAATGTCTAGAGATGATTAGTTCTCCCCTTGAAACGGCACTACAATTTCTCTACAAAAATTAATAGTAAGAATGATTTTAACTATTAATATGTGTTTATTATAAGAAAACTATCTGTGGTCCAAAAAATGTTATAGTTAATAAATTGATGTTCAGTTGCAATTATTAATTTATTGAATATTTATATCATTATTATTCAGGTCCCCTTTTATTCACCAGTTATAATCATAATATTTTAAATTACATTACTGTTAAAATATCTTCGTTTAATAATTTTATTTTATTCACTATGATGTATATTTTTACACATGAGGTGTACCTTAAGAACAAATTGTGTTAAAATAATAGTTAATGATTTATTATAAATTATTTGTTTGGCCAAGATAATAAAAAAATTGTCAAATATTACTGCCAAGAAATAGTACAACATAACTACATGAATTATTCAAATATTTCTTAACCATATTTTATATAAAGATCTTGGATTATGTTCGTATTAGGTGTAACTTAATATTAAATGTAAAAAAAAAATTATGAAAACATAATTTATAATATTCCATAAGACTTATTTGAATATCTGCCATATTTTTAATGTGCGAAATTTTTTATTTACATATATATATATATATTTTTTTTACATTAAAAAATATATAATTTGAATTGTGTATGTGACGTAGCGTAGTAGTATGGGAACGCAGTAAATCTTTACATGTTGATACCTTATTAATTATAATGATATATGAACTATTCGTTATTTTGAATATTAATTATATATATATACGGTATGTTGAATGTATGAAATAATATTTAGTTTAGTACCTAAACTTTAGAAGTTTGATTTTCAAATACATCTAGCTTTAGTAAAGTTTCAATGCTATTTGATTGTTGAATTGCATATGCATATAAAGTTAACAAGTTGTTATGAAAATACAATTACTTTACATGTATAGTATAATTGGATAAGTAATTCATGAAAATTATGTTTACATGTATAGAATAATTGTAATGTATAATATAATAATACTATTACAATCATACGGATTTTATAGAAGTAATTATTAATCAGTTAATAAAATAAAAACTCAATAACCAACTATTAATGATGATATAAATGATATATGATAAATTATGATATAAAAGTAAAAACGATGCTAAATAAATATTTAAGTTTGTCAGCATATTTTAATTAGTAGTTAAAATTCTTATCACACAAATTGTACCTAGATTAGTATTCCTTTAATTGTATTGTCGATTGAATAAAGAAAGAACAAAATCTTTAATTGTATAAGTAATGATTATAATGTGTACAAATGATAATGCTATAATTTTCTAAATATGAGTAAATTACATGAAATAAAAGTGTATTTTTGATTTTGTAATGCATAGGATAATCCATATATAATATATATTATGCATATTACCATACTGATTAATATAGTTTGCAGCTAAAATACATAACATTTGAAAAATATGTACAAAATCAATTTAAATAAACATTTAAATCAATATTTATTCAAACCAATTTCAATATTACAAGTGCAGGTATTCATTATATTAGAATAATTTTGTCCTAATGAACACTTATAAAACTCAATGTTTAAAACTGCATGTCTGATGCAAGAACGTAACCAGTCAGAATATTGTGTGGTTAATTCGAGAATGTTGGGTCGGGTGTAACATATATTTTGAAACACATTTTTTAAGGGATATTCAGCGAAATCAATAGCTGCCGTAATCGAAGTACATGTCACGGCTAGTGTCCGAAGAATGGCTAAATTTAAGATTAGCCAGCTAGTCACAATATTAAGTTAATATTAATAACCAATGCTCTTGGCTAATGTCGAATTTTCGGATTTTACCCAACCACACAAATGGATAATTTTAACACTAGACGGTAAAATTAATAATATCCAACCATTTTCGACTAATGACCGAAGAGCATTAGACATAAAAAAATTAATTTAAATTTGTATTGTTATCTTGGATAGTTGGACGGTGGTAAGTCATGCAATAATATCAATTCACGAAGAGCGTTAAACGCGCGTCTATATACCAATCATTCGAGTTTTGTAATTCGTCGAAAATGGATGTTGCAGAAGCTATATGCTTATGAATTTTATATAAAAGAAGGCAGCGTTATAGGCAGAAAAATAAGAAATATCAGTTTCATCCAATTTTAAAAGACAGAGTTACTACAAGTTAGTGCGTCGTTCTATGTCCGAGTATAAGAATTTATGTTATTAATTTTTGTACACGAAAATCTAGTATTGGAGAGCGTAGATAGAAATCGTAACAGAAATCTGTCATCTAGACTCTAGATTCTATAGAGCCCGCGTTTCAATAGAACACATCAATGCAAATCTATGAAATGTTATACGATATGTTTCAACGCTCATAGACAAGGTGTTTACGTTATCTCTGCGTTAAATTTCCGTTGTCCCTCAACGCTCGTTATCATGTGTACAATTAACAACTATGTATAGTAGTTGTAAACACGCGTATGGCCAACGCACGCTTAACGCCCTTCGTGCGAACCTAGCCTAAACATTAATTCCCAATTGTGTTTATTTTAAAACTAATATTTATTACAACAATCATCAGCATTCGGTTGCATTCAGCCGTGTGCCCGATATGGACCATCCGTAATCATCAATTAGCTAGTCAAGTTTGGTTAATGTAATTAAGGTACTGGTTTTTAACTTACAACAGCGGTCCTCAACTTGGGAGGCACGATCTCCGGAGGGGGAGGGGGTTTGTGCATTATTAAAAATCAATAAAACATGAAAACATTATTTTTGATTATTTTTATATGTAATCGATACATTAGTAAGTCACAATTTATTGGAACTGATTAGTGCCAATCCCCTTTTATTAATTTGTGTCTATTTTATTATAATAAATTTAATATATAATATTTAAGAAAATGAATATAGTATAATTTGTTATAATATTTTTAAATTATAATAATATTTCTTATAAATTCATTTTATATTTAAAAAATTTCATCGATTTTTAGAACATATAAATCCAATAACCAACGTTAAAGACATGGTATATATTAGAATATATGAAATTATTTAAGTGTGAAACATAATTTGATTTCATTATGATGGGAAAGTGACATCATAAAATAGTATGGAAGTGGTATGTACCTCAAAAGGCTGAGAATCCATGGTTTAAAACATTTTGTTTTATTAATATATTATTAATAGTATATATAATAATAGTATATATATATTAATAGGATATGTTTGAATTTAAAATAATTATACATATATTTGCTGATGTGCTGATGTTAAAAAATGGATTAAAATATCTTGTTGGGCGAACATACAAGCAGCTCTGTAATTTTTTCCTAGTTAAAATTTAAAAACATTAAATTATTCAAATATCATAGTTAAAAATTAAAAATGTATTTATTTATTTTTATTTATTTTACAAATTTAATTGTGAAATAATACCTTGACAGGTCTATACTTAATAATATTTAACATTATGTATTTATACTCGTATTACCGGAAAAATGTTGAATCTTGCGTTCTGTAAAATACCTAGGCATTCTATAGAAAATCAAAGATGACCAAGAAAAGTATAAAATATATATAATGACTAAGTATTCTATAGAATTTTTAACCTCATGTAGGCAATGTATAAAATTGACACAAAATAATATATTACTACACTAGTGTAGTACGTTAGTGTAGAGTTCATTAGACAATTTTACTAAATATACCAACAGTGATCAATAACTTTCGTCTTAAGGGGATTGGAAGTGGCGATTTTCTGTCTTTGTCTAACACACGTGAAACATAGTATTATAGACGTGTTCTATTTCCAACGTACCGATTGATATAATAAAGCGATAAGAATCCTGAAAACAAATTTGAATTTGACGTCAAGTCTACTTGAGATAGACTTTCCCATATTTTTGATTTTTTGATTAAAACTTTTCCAAAAATTGAAATATGTCAATTTTTTAATTACTCTTTTTTAATATATCGATTTTAGAATTTTAGGAGGGAAATGTGGGAAAGTCGATCTCAAGTAGACTTGACAACAAATTCAAATCTGTTTTCAGAATTCTTATCGCTTTATTATGTCAATCGGTACGTTGGAAATAGAACACGTCTATAATCCTATGTTTCACGTGTGTTACACAAAGACAGAAAATCACAGCTTCCAATCCCCTTAACAATTATCTTATCGCATAGAGCACAAATAATCAGTATTATACTTGTACGGTATAAATTATTTATGTAAATATTTTATTTTTCACTTTTTGAGTGTTTATCGTTGTATTAACACGTGTTTGGAGATGTCGGAACATTTTTATGTCGAATTAGATTAAATTAGAAAAAAATTGAAAAATACCGGTATTTTTTATCCAGTGATAAATATGAACAAATATGAAGTATTCTTTGGCTGTAAAGTCGGATTCGAACTTAGCACTTCAAATTAACCAAAAGAAGTAATAGACAATTCAGAAAATGAAGAACAATTATTAAAAAATATTTGAAAGAAATAAACTTAAAAATGGTAATTCAATTTGTTAATATATTTAAAAACGTAAAATTCAATAAATTGTCAAATTGTACAAGAGATTCTATAGAATGTCTGGGATTTCTAGAGAATGCCTACATTCAACACTTTGCCGGTTACATATATATACGAGTATATTATTTTGTACCGAGTTCTACAATATTATTTTACGTATTTCCAAGTCACGAATTGAGCAGAAAACATTAAAAAGTTGGACATTTCACGAAATGGATAATATCATAACTGGGACATAATATCTAATGTAAGCTACGAGAAAAATAACGAAGACAAGTTAAACTATACATATGCGAATAGCGAATAAAAATTACCGAACTGACATCGAAATATTTATATTTTATTAGGTAACTTTTCTAATTTTGGTCCATCGAAAAGAAAAAAAAACTTGTAAGTTCGTGAACTTTTGGCTCTTGCAGTGACATCATATAAATTATATATTATAACGGTGTCTGAATGTAGTGTAGTTAATCGTATGTAATCTGAAGCAATAACAGTGGCCTTTTCCGTTCCGAGCAATGGAGTGTTGTTCGTAAACTTCGGGGCGGCAGCGGTCGCGTAAGTCGAGAAAAAAAGGAAATACTTTATCAACCCATAAACCTTGTGCGTGTATTATACGCAAACACACACACACACACACACACACACACCAGTTGCTTCAGCTTAAGTAACGTGCGAATATCGGCATATGCGTTACTCGGTTCATTAATCTTTCGTTTTATACCGCACTGTGCATATATCTATACACACTCAATGCCTCGAACGCCTCTATACATAATATATTTACGAGCACACGCGAGCGTACATGCTCGTGCGCGCGTATTAACACTACTCGTTTTGTGCGGTTTTTGCCGCGCGTAACTTATTTATGTGAGAAAAACCCAACTCATTCGTCGAATATTATACACGTGTGTGTGTATCAATCCACGAACGTCGCGCCGCAACCACCGTTTACGATGCGAACGGTGGATAAGCGCGCATTCGGCCGTAGGAAAATATGATGAGAAAAAATAAATAACAAATAATTATCGTCATAATTATAACGTTGAAATGCGCGCGTAGGCGTGTACGAACGCGAAACACAATAATGATAACAATAACACCACGCGGTTTAGATGCGGGGGAGAGGGTACCGCCGTATCTCCGTGAAGTCGTTTTAGTCGGGCGTAAATTTCATTTTAACGACACCGTGTCTACTCTCTGATGCCGCCGTCACCATCGGCGGCGGCGGCGGCGGCAAAACAAATTGATACAAATGGTGCGTGAAGAACAATCTTTTTTTTTCGCCATGCACGCGCCCGGGCGTTCTGCAGTGTTCGCGGCCGACTCGACTTCCGCGCCACCGCCGGCAGAACCGTCTGCGCGAGGGTAAAACTTGTGTGTATACACGTGCAAATTAATCATCGCACCCGTAAGCGGCGTTTTGTCGTCGCTAATATCTATTTGCGCGCGCTATTGTGCTTCGTCACAAGCACGTGAAAAGAAGAAAAAAATAAATAAAACGGTGTATACGAATGAAAAAAAAAAAAAATCCAGTCGAGATACGGCGTGACAATGATGCATTCACGTTCTGCTACGATGTGCACACCGTGTGCGCACGCAGCTACCGCGATAGTTGTGTACGTTTACACGCGTTTTGTGTAACACTCTAGCGTGGTGAATGCCAACGGTGAATGTGTCGACACGTATGCGCAGCTTAAATCGGCAAATGTTTATAAATTAAAAAAAAAAAAAAGAGAAAAAAAAACTCGAACGTTTAACGACGAACGTCGACATTTACATCATTGTTTTTTTTTTTTCGAACGTTGATGTATTCAACACGATTTCGGTGAATGTGCTGACGTAAATGATTCCGATACACAATGTGTTTAGCAGATTTTGTTTATACATCTACTTATGTTGGTCCGAATCGATTAATTTCTATTATAAACAGTTTATGAATTATAATTCATTACATGTGAAAATCGCAAAAACAACGATCGTGAAATGTTTTTAACACATGGATTCATTTGTTATCGCGATGTATATTTATATGAAAATATTTTTTTATTCAAAACGTTTATTGTTGAAAATCAATATTTTACAATATATAATAACATTCATGGATATTGTTTCAATAAATACGAAAATAATAAAAAAATATTTCAATCAATATATCTTTGTAGGAATAAGTGAATTCGATTTTACAAAACTTTAATTTATCATTTTCATTGTAACACCGAAGAAACAACAAGACAATTATACTAGATAATTATACACTAATATTAATTCTTTTAAATCGAAAACAAAAACTGTTGATTATATCCAGTTATAAAAATTAATTTAAGTCAATATGATTGTATTTTTATGATAATTTAAAATGCTTACCTTTTCAGGTGTATCAATAATAAAATCAGCTAGCTAATTTTCTCACGGTTTTGATAGTCATAAATTTTAGTTAAACATTTTGTTAACTATGACTATAAAAATCTTAATCAATTGATTAACAGTTTATTAAGAAGTTGTTTGGATAAAATAATTGGAACAAATCTACTTTACTAGAGCTTATTTTTTTCAAAAATTTAAATAATTATATAGTTTTAAAACCAATTCAAAATTTTCATTGAGTCAATTTAAATTAGTCAACTTAGGATAAATATATTATTATAAGTATTATTATAAATATATATCTAATAGTTTTTAACACGTTAAGTATAATGATTATTCAATATAATAATTCAAACATGAAGTTTCATGCTGGTATAATACGTCGAATTTGTGTGAAAAATAAACAATAATGGAATATTTGTTTATTTTGTAATATTCACGTGGTTTTATTGCATCATTATTAATTTAGTAAAAGTATAATATTATTAAAACATTATTCAAGCGTTAAACTTTCATGGCTTATATATCTACATACAGGTATTTGCAGAGCCCTAGGGGTCCACTGATCCAAATTTTGGAAACATTGTTATGTAACCTTTGTGTTTTCGTTATACTAGAATTACATATTATGTAATATACATTTAAGTAGATACCTACAATGTACTTAGTTCATTCCGACAACATGGTAACCTAAATGAATCTTATAATTCATTATTTGGCTTTTTAGAAACCAGAAAGTCTCTATAACTACTTTGAATCATATGATTTTTGTAGGATTTCATTTGTATATAATACAATAAGAGAACATTCATATATCATTACATAATTACTCGAAATAACATGGTTAATAAACTCATTATATTGAATATCGTCGATGAAAGCATAATTTATATAACATTTTAGTATTAATAATAGCTATTTTAAAGAATTAAAATTACCAAATTACCAGTGAATAAAAATATTATTGATATTATTGTCATATTATGTTTATCATTATTATAAATGTTGTTTTTTAGATATTCCCTAACTTCTGAAGAAATATTGAATTAATACAAAGTAATACGGCTGAGAAATCTCGCATTGTTTTTGAGTTTCCGAATACACAGTTTAAATAATTATTAATTTATTAAATCAAATTATACAAATAAAGGTTAAACGTATTATATAAGGCTTTTTTTTTTTTTTTTTTTTACCAATAAACAATAACGCTTAATTCGTTTAGAGATTGTGGTATGTATAGTATATTTAAAGTGTAAAAATATATTATCGAGTACATAATGTTATAGTATACATAATAATTAAAATCAAAATATTAAAAACTTAAGTAAATAGGTAAAACTAAAATATTGACGACCAAATATAATAAGTAGTTGAAATTATCCTACAGATAATAAAGCGTTACATTGAGTGAGTTAGGTAAACAGAAACATTGCCAAGACAAAATAAAATGTGTATTCTTTTTAATGAATGGATGACGCCGTAGACATAAATAAGTGTTTGCCCGTTTAAATACGGTATTCTAGTAAGGAAATAAGGATTTAACAACACGATTAAGAACTCAGTAACCTAATTCTAACATAATTAATAAATAATATCGACGTAATTTATTTAATAATGAAATCGGGTTTTAAAATTCTACAAAAATGCGATAAATTGCTTTATGTTAAATTTAATTATTCGGATCTATGAAAATAATGATTCTCATGCAATTCGTTTTTCCAACAATATAAAGGCAGTATTGTACAAGTTGTGTGCAAATCGATATTTATAATTAATTAAATTCGTTTTTATACGAAAAAAAAAAAAATAAAATAATACTATTTACTTCTGCCACTAACGTATTTTTACAATGTGAATTAAATATGACAAAGTCTTCGCCATCTGTATCGTGATATTTATATTTATTATGAAACGACGCGAATATCTGGAGGGAAATCGGTAATGTTATTCCAATTTCTCCACACACGTACTGAGGGGAAATATTATACGGGGAGAATAAAAAAAAGTTTTCACCAATGAGTCGAGAATGTACAAGAAATTTATTGCTATATTGACCGTGTGCGTGTACGCGCTCTTATACCACCCCTGGAAGTTTAGTCGCCAATTCGGTTTTAAGTCTGTCGGGCGATTTGTCCTTAATTTTATGTGCTTTCTTTTCATATATATTAAGTTTGCTACCGGGCGAGGGGTTATTGCTTGGCGACATCTGCAGCATCGGTCTAAACTGTCGGCCATAAACGATTCTTTTTCACATATTGCTTTCTCGATCATATTGTATGTATTCGAGAATGGTGTATAAAAATACATACAGCAGTATACATATACTAAACAACAGAAACGCGTCCGGCATTTGTTACAAATCGGTGAATTTATCTGTGGTTATAGGTTTTTGTCAACAATCTCTACACAGCCGCGGTACGCACAAAGGACTTGCAGTAGTCACGTGACTGCAGAGAGGTGTGTATTATAGTCTTATATTCTATTAATCGATCGGCTATGGTTTTGGGCTTCTGCCGGTACGGTTCGGCTTGAAGTTTTAGTGCTACGCGATTTATTAACGCTTCGGCTGTTTTCGCTTTTCGCCCTTCCCCGAGAGGACCGAGAGACTGGGTGTTCGTTGGTAGTAGACAGATGCGGATAGAAAGAGAAAAAGAGAGTAACGCGCGTTGACCGAACGACACTATTATAACGACACTCTATCAGCTATTGTGTGAGAATGAAATCCCTTTCGGGGTTTAATGCTCTACGATCTATAGTGGAAAGCGATTTGAAGAACTAACGCGAATATTGGCTTTCCCTAACGTAGTTCAAGTGCGAAATTGGCGATTTTCCGACCGCAGCCGCAGACGAATTACGAGTGCACGCGGCCCGCACAATGGGTCCTTTGATCCGTATGGTCACCGCCGCCGCGTCCTCGACCGTATTGTTTGAGTTTTCGGAATAATTGCACACTCACGACCATTGCTATTATTAATTGAAAGCGAATCTATCTATGGAGGATGTATCATCAATATACCACGATGAAGACCGCTATAATTATGATTGTGAAATTATAATGTATTACAATATTCCTGGATTCATCGTGGTACAATATCATCAACTATAGTCGTTATAGGTCGTACACGTTTTTTTTTTTCACGCGTTACATGATGGTAAATTATTTTTTTTAATTTGCCGTAAAAATTACGAAAAATGTCGTACTACATACATACTGTTATTGCATACATATATCGGCTATTAGTCTTTATATAATTTGTATAGCTTATTATTTTGCACTAAACGTAGAAGCGTATGATTAAATCAATATTTTTTTTAAGTGTAACATACTTTTACAATAAAAATGTAACTCACTGAGAACAACTTTATTTATTATTTTAATAATTTCATTTGATCGTATCTTATAATATTTTTCAAACTTCTAAGTACTTTGGTATAATGTCTAAATAATACTAATGAAAAACTTTACAGTTAGTTGAATTTATTTTAAAATCATTCTGCTTCCATCAATATCTTATGCTTTTTGAATACGTTGTTCTTTAAAACTTATTTAAACATTTACAGGTTTATCGTATGTGTTTGAAGTAAAATATTTTTAAATGGAAAAAGTATTTTCTGTTTCCTTAACTCTTAAATATTCAATTCGATTTTATCTATGAGTAAATTATAATATTCAAATTTATCCTGATTGAACATTTGCTGGTAGCAAATAAAACATTTTTAAATATGTTCTGACTAAACTTGGTAAAAGGAAAAATACCGGTAAAAGTGTTGATGATCAAATATTTGAATGGAATTTCTTGCCTCGAAAAAAAAAGAAAAAAAAAGGGGATTTATGAATATACTTTATTTAAAATTATCAGCACATTATTTTAACTGCACTTTACGAAAGAAACTGTTACAGTCTTTTTAAACACTGATTGTCAAATAAAGGTACTGAAACACAAAAAAAATGTTGCAAAATGTGGGGAAGATAATTATTCTAGTCAATGTAATAAATCACTCTACAATTTCACCAAATGTACTCTCTACTTAGGTTCATAGACAGCTTCTCACAAAAAGTGTCTTTCGTTAGAAAAACACTCATTAATTCCACCGAAAAATATAAAGTAAGTACTATAAAATTAGTAATTATATATTTGTATTGTTTATTTCTAGATATGTATTTTTTAATATATAACTTTATTAATAATTAAATACATTTTTTTTTAAAACTGTTATTATTAATCATATGCATTATAATAACTTCGTGTACAGTTTTTATTTTAATCATTCTATATTATATTATTGTTTTTAAAAACGTATTGGCATTAGACACTTCAGTTTATATTACTTCTCCATTGTTATATATTTATTTATATGTGTTAAAAGATTATATTTTCAAGGCATAATATTTGTTAATAAAAATTTTATTAGTTTTGAAATTCCTATATTTTATATTGAATGAAAATTGTATCAGTCTTATATTTTGGATTTAAAGTTTTTAATTGGAATTCGGGGAGGACTTTACAAATTTTTAATCTCTTAAAATAATTTGCTCTACAGTTCATTCGAAGTTGGACTATTATTTTTTAATGTAGTCCCCAAATTACTAGAAAAAATACTAATTAAGATAAGATGTTTTCTTACGGTTATATAAAATTATGTATTTTAGTTACATAGATATTGTCGTATAGCCATGCATTATTGATCACTTCCTTATTTTTATATTTTTTTCTAACCGATTTGGTTCACTTGTAAAAAGTAAATATGACAAAATATTCGTTTTTGAAAATTGTCTTCCATTGTACGATGTTTCACGTAAGCAATAACATTAATAGAAAAAGTTTGTAGACTTTTACAACAGTGATTTTGTTTATAAACAAAATCACAAAGTGCTATTTCATACCGGAAAACGATTTACATAAAATAATTGTAAATGCTATTATATCTTCGAGTGTACAAAGTAAGTTTAATTGCCTTTAGAACTTTAGATAAATATCCAATAGATAATTATACGATACATTTTAGCTAAAATAATATCTTAAGCCTCTTGCTTGCGGAATATATCATATTACAAAAAGTAGAGTTTGTCATAAATTACAATACTGTAAATCGATACACTAATCGCTGAGAAAATTACTTTTCGGATTAAATTGAACCATTTAGATTAATAGTATAACTAGGTAACTACGCACTACAGAATATATTACGAGGAATAAAAAAATTAATTGAAATTAGGAGAAATGTATCGGAGCTTTGGATGCATTTTCCCTTAGATTTTGATCAAATTATATGATGTCCTAAGTAATAAAAAGATTTCGTTAAACAAATTGACAAATGATTCTAAATTATACTTATTCATATTTAATTGTATAAGTGTAACGCCTATATATGATGTTGCTCATGTTGTTCAGAATTAGTTATTATTGAACTTGGAAGAGAATGATTAGTAGGAGAAAAAAATATTTTCTTTTTAAACTCCTTTAAAAATTTTCATGTAATATTAAATATTTTTTGTTTTATATATATACATATATATAATAAATCTGTTTAATTCTGATACATATTTTTCCTTACTATTATTTTACCATCATTGTAGATTATTCTATTTTTTCTTGTCTATTTTCTTTTTCCTCTATTATTTGTATTAATTCTCTACATACATACTATGTGTATTATTGCTTTTAGTATCTTAAGTAATGCATATATAATATGTATATGAAATCTTATAAATTTATAAAAGGAATGAATATTATTTTAGTAAGACCAGAATTTTACTTTTCGGAAACAATTATTTTAAACAACAGTTTCAAAAGCAAATATTATATATATTTTTTAATATTCATTGTAAGTGTATTATACTCAATACTATTAATGAATATGTTATAATAAATAAATATGTCTATGTTAATTTAGTAATAAACTAGGTAACTAGGTAACTATATAAAAACTATTAAAATTTGTAGGAAATTAGTTGCATAATTGCATAATTTTTATAAGAAAATGTAATTTTTAAGAATTTTATAAAAAAAAACTATATCATCTTCAATTTTTATGTATCGAATACAACCAACAGAAAATGCATTTTTAATATTTGTATTAATAACATTAGTTGTAATTTATACATTTTATAAAATGGAATTATTCTAATTTAGAGTTCTGAAAATTCTTTTAAATAAGTACTAATTTTGAAAGAAAATTTTAAGTAAATTGAATAATTTACGTTGAAACTCAATGAAATATATATTTAATATGAAACAACTAAAGCAAATAATAATGCATAAATTATTATTCAATAGCATTTACATTTTGGTGAAAAAAAAAGTATTAAGTTGAAAGCAATCAAGACAAATCAAAAGAAAACTTTATAGTTTCACTTGTAATGTTCTAGATCACATGTCATTCTATTCTACTAAACTACTGAACAATGTGGTTTTTATTGCATTTTTTTGTTTTTTTTATTTTTGCTCTTAAGTTTCATTATGTGAGTAACATGACATTTCATTCTTTTTAAATGAAACAGAAAAAAAAAGAAAAGAAAAATATATCACTCGTTCACCAAAAGTAGGCGTATAAAAGCCATCAACTTTCGGACAGCCATAAGCTTCTTGGGTGTGTTATTAAATTGTTTTTCCTAGCGTATCTCAATTTATTGTTTTGTTTCATAGACGAAAAGGAGATGAGGAACAATGAGAAATGATATTTTTTTACGGTCTTCAATAAAGACTGTGATTGTTATACGGCACATTTGGTACGAAACTCACCCCTCCGATAAATAACGGAACATATTTTACGATTGAAACAAGGCAATAGCGTATATATAAAATTTAGAATAAAAAATTGTTTTATTCTTTTACGCACTGACAGGTATGCGGTAAACGACATTATTTATAGAGTTTCGAAAAAGGCATTAGCCGTGTTTATTGAAGACAAAACAAATATAATATGTATTACTGAAATTTCCACGTTGTACGATACTCGTAGTTAAATGAACACAACAATCACATTGTAAAATATTAAATAAATATTGAATTATAAAATAAATATTAAAAACACAAAATTGTTACTCACAGGTTGTAATGTACTTCGGCCATGTTTGGCCGGTGCTTGAGTGCAGATCGGTATGCTATTTCCGCCTCGTTTGTTCTGCCTTGAGAGCTGAGTATCGAACCAAGGTTGCCGTAAGCTGAAATTTAACGAAGATTCAACACGTGAATGAAATATCGATAAATAGATAAGGCAAAAGAGATGAATAGTGAACAGATATTATCCGGTTTTTATTGTATTGAAACGTCGTGCTGCAATGTATAAAGTCATATTGGATTGGCAAGTAGATAGGTAAAGCTTTTCAGCGAAGAAAAAAAAAATTCAAACACCACGAAATTCGTTTGACGACGTAATGGAGTGAACGTCGGTCATTGAGTATATTTTAAATATTTTGGTTCATTTTCGAATACAACACAACGTAGTTACGTGTGAAAAATTGTTTAGTTGTCCGTTGTCGTGTGGTATGATAATATCTCAAAGTGTATCTTTATGTAAGGCAATGTGTTCTGTCTGACAGTGACTATAAATACCATAAATCGCATAGACTTATTTTTCGAATGAACATAGGTAGGTAATAAATAATATAAAACCGAGTTCTACTCGGTATTTTATACTCTCTAGACATTATACGATCAAGAGTATTTTATGTATTGTGTGTGCTATTATTTTTATTAATGTTCGCGAAACAAATAACGGTTGGTGTGCAGAAGTATACTGTTATATGAAGTACATAGTATTTTTGTACATTGTATTCGAATATATTTAATATCTGATTAAAATAAAACTAACATTTTATAGTCTACACTGTTCTACAATAAGGAACTTTTAATAAGAAGCACGCCAAACGAGTAATAGTACATGGTGGTTTAAAAGATAACAGTTTGCATTAGCGACACATTTCGTATACACTTTTAAACTACGGACAATTTGTGATTTCCCAAATATTAAGATTATTAATAATAACTTTTCTCCAAGTTTCACTTAATAACAAATGTGACTAAGATATTTTATGTCTTCTCACGTTTGACGTATGAATTAAAATGTTCTGGTATAAAGCAATATATACAGTAAATATATATATGTAGTATATGTGTGTATAAGAACTATGTATAATTTAAGCAAAACATCGAGACTTTATAATTAAGACTTAGCGGATTTAAATACGGATTTACAAAAGTTTGATGGTTTTAGGTTTTAAATATTTTAGAAATGTTATAAATTCTTTGATAGCCCGTAAGTACTTTTATAAAATTCTTACGACGTCGAAACGAATGATAAATAAAATAATTATTATAATTCGTTGGATTTCAGGAAAAGATATTAAAAATCAAATCCATTATAATATGTTTTATACATTACGCTATATTGTAAGCTTCGTCGTATACTAGTGTTGAAACTATTCATGGGCAAATAATTATGAAAAACACGAATCATGTAATTAACGATTACGAATAATAATAAGTCCTATGCATGGTGCGATTTCGGTTGAGAATCATCAATCGGCATTGAAACTCTCCGGAGGGGACCATCCGGGTTTATAGTAGGGCTCAGCACCCAGTCCGAATCGATCCGTTTCCGAATCGAACGGAATGCCGTTTAATACGGACGTTCACCTGACATTCTTGAGACCAGGATTTTATTCGATCAACATCGGCGATATAAATCAAATTATAAACCGTTTGTAGAGCGTGGGGATCGAGTTCTACGATTCGGGTTCGGCACAACGTTTGAACCCGAAATCGGATGAAATCCAAATCAAGACAATATAATCCGGTTATCGGGTCGGTCAACAGGTTGCTCGTCGGCTACACCAGTCCATAACACGACGGAGCCACGGCCTCAGATCGCATGATCCGATAACGTTTGTGCACAAACCATTCGGTTGTCATCCGACGGCAGAGCGGTTCGACGATCGAGATTGTCTCGGCAAGAGCGCGAAAAACACAAGGATTGTAGAATAACGACGTACGCGAGGCGCTTACATTTTGGCGGGTTCACTTGGATGCCGGACCTGTAGAGGGACTCTTCGTCGCGCCAGTCGCGGTTCCTGATGACGGTGCGGAAACCGTACAGCACGACGGTGGCCACGTACAGCGCGTACACCACGGCGGAGCGGCGGCGTCCGCCGGCCCACCGGGCGAGCGCGGTGGCCGAGCATCCGACCAGCAGGCAGTAGCCGACGCTCGGTATGTACAGGACGCGCTCGGCCACGACGAAACCGACGTAGAACAGCGCGTTGGACGCGGGCACGTAGGACGCGACCGACACGGCCGCGGCCACGGTCACGGCGGCCCGTTTCCGGCGGACGGCGGTGCGCGCGACCGCGGCCAGCGCGGCGTAGAACAGCGCGGTGGCCACGTTCCGCGGGTCGGCCGCCGACTCGACCCGCG